>DWTO01004571.1:0-11433 GCA_018244755.1 Jemadia pseudognetus
CCACCTCTTCCATACTAGGACCTAAATGTAACTGGTGAAACGTGGGAATGTATTACATTCTTTTGCCTATCTCTTTGGGGATTACAGACGTGAAGTTACGAAGTTACGTCCTATTAGAAATTTCTAGTACTGGCTCTGACTCTGGATTTCTGTTCAGTTTAGATTTACAATAGGCAATAAGCTCATTCGTTATTAAATGATGGGACGTAAACGTAACTGGTGAGACGTGGAATTAGACTACAGCTGACTTACTACGACTTACCCCTTCGGGGGCTAAAGGCGTGGTGTTACGTTTGTACTGTTACTGTGTTTGTTAATTAATGGGCACGCGCCGCTTAATGCGGTTTAGTGAAATGAAAGAGGTAAGCGGTCTATCGAAAGTTGCGTCATAACTTTAAGCGTCACGGTTAAAAATTATCGCCTAAAATTTATAACTACTCTTCTATATACATATTACAAATTCTAAGTGGTAAAACTATAGTCAGATATTATGTACTAGTAATACATATGTCGCTCGGTCATGATATAATTATATGCAGTTTTTTAATTTTAATTCGTCTTTAAATGTAAAAATATAATTATTTAAATTTCACCTGATATATTTTTTAGCTCTGTTGTTTTATTGACTTTTAAACGTTTGTTTAAAGGTATCAAGCAAGATCGGCATACATAAGGACAACAGCTGTGATGTCTATGGTTGGATTTATTCTAGGTAAGTACGCTAATAGGCGGAGCTGCCTCGCGAGCTACTCGCCGCGCGACGCAGCTCGCTCTGCCTTGCGAGCAATGCCTCGCGAGATGTGTGTTTATGAGTGGACTCGGCTAATGATTTGTCTCTGCCACTTGCGAACTGACGATAATTTACTCGGAACATCCAACTGAGTATCAAAATTTTGGTTTGAAATGTACTTACTTGATGAGTTACTTTACTTGGATACATTAAGTTTCTGAGAAGGAAACGTATTTTTCGATTTAGACAGCTAATGTGTATTTTATTTCAAGGATTGGGCGATCGTCACGGTGAGAACATATTGTTCGACTCTACGAACGGGGACACCGTCCACGTGGATTTCAACTGCTTGTTCAACAAGGGCGAGAAATTCGAGTGGCCGGAGAGAGTGCCTTTCCGGCTGACGCATAACATGGAGTCCGCTATGGGGCCTCTGAAGCACGAGGGCATGTTTAGGTATGCTTGTATAATGTTGCTATCCTATATGGGGTTATGTATCGGTATTGGATGAATTAACGGCATTTTTAAATGTAATTTCTGCTAGCATCTACGACGTTGATCGTCGTCTTTGATGTATTCGTGGGTTATTCAGGTCATGACTGCTGAGATTGTATATTCCTAACTCATATCAAAATTTCGAAAGTAAGACACGTAAAAATTGTTTTTTTACCGTTACGACATCGACGTTACGAAACGATCTATTTAAACATCGAACGCGGCGTGGTGACGCGGCGCCGCGCCCGCAGGAAGAGCTGCGAGGCGGTGATGCACGCGCTGCGCGCGCAGACGGCGGCGCTGCTGTCGGTGGTGCGGCCCTTCGTGTACGACCCGCTGCTGGCGTGGGGCCGCGCGCGCGCGCCGCGCGACGCCGCCGAGCGCACCAACGACGACGCCGTGCTGCAGCTGGCGCTCATCCGCCAGCGCCTCAGCGGGATGGTACGCCCACGGCCGCCCACTTGTTGTATTATCCGCACACGCGACCGTTACCTCCCAGAGGAAACCTCGGGAGGGCTCGCCTCGCGGTCACAAGACGGCTAATGAACTACGTATATATGTACATCTAGGTCAATACAAATTATAAAACAATGTCCCCAAAAGCAGTATGTATGTACGCGATTTTCTCAAATGTACTGAACGGATTTTTGTACGGTTTTTACAATACAATTCTTAAGGTTTAGGTTAATAGTACATTTCGATTTTATGTAAATTGAAAGCAGTATAACGATAACTGTTGAAAAAACTTGCCTGCTGGGAGCTTAACTCGCGTGCGCCGCGTCAATCAGCAGAGATACACTAAAATAAGAGAATTGTAGATCTACAAAAATACTACAAAAAAGTCCGCGGTAGCATGTTTCTAAATCTTATAATTAATTCACAATAACTAATTTTATGTTCATAATTTCAATTAATAATATTATGTTATTTTCGAGGCTGTTTTCTTCTGTTCAGTATTAATTCTTATCTAAATAAATGCGTTCCTTAGCTTCGCCATTTAATATATGTAGATCAACATTGCTCTTTACACTATATGAATCAAATAAATACTATAAAAGATATTATAGATTATTACTATAGAATATATTATAGATATTATACATTTAAAATTATTCGCCACCAAAAAATGCAGTCTCCGTGAGCCAGCGCTCCATGACATGCCGAACTGGTATCCGCGTCGCGCCCCTCCACCCTCATAATATAACATAATAATTAGCTTTTGTAACACTGATTTCCACGCGGCCCAAACCGCGGGCACAGCTACTTAATTATAATTTGAATCTAGAACCTACATCAAGATATGCACGTCTCTTTTTCCTCAGGTGAAGACGAAAAGCAAGCAGATGTCGCTGTCGCTGTCCCCGGAGGGTCAGGTGCAACACTTGATCGTGGAAGCCACGAGTATCGATAATTTGTGCCAAATGTATATAGGTTGGGCGCCATATTTCTAATTTTATTTAATTATTTGAAAAATTGTCTATATCTACACATGACAAATAATTATTGTCTAAAGTTAATATATTATTTTTATATATCCTGTTAACACGTTAAGAGTTTCCAATTGTTTTACTGCGTATTATATTCCATTTGTATAATGTGAATACAATTATTTAAATACAATAAAATCTATTTACACTTTGAAGCTTATGTTAAGATTCATGATTATTTTTTCCACATCCTATGGTATACATAATTTAATTGAAATTTAATTCGATTGCATTTCAATTCATATTTTTTGCTTAATGTTACATCTTGCTTGTGATCGTAAAGAATAAAATGATCGAACCAATTCACATGGGGTGGTTTTAACCCAGGAGAGAATTGGAGTTAATGCAGTTTAATAATAGTTTCATCGTGATTTTTTAAAAATAACATTATTTTGAATGTTCTACACGTTATGTGCGTAGCGCTGTTGGTAACTTCTAGAATGTTTTTATTTGTTAGTGTTTATTTTCAACCAAAAATGATTTTTAATTTATTTTCTTTTGCGATTATTATATAATGTAAAAAAGTAACTTCGAATTATTGTACTTTTAATTATAAGAGGTAGTAAATAATTAACAAAGTTTAGAGATAATAAAACATTTTTATTAATAATGTGTTTTTTTTTGTTTTCCAATTTTTTTACAGCTATGAACCGAAAAACTTTAGATTTAATTTTAAGAAAGATTCCAAACTTTCCGTGCAAATATTAGCGTTGTCGAAAGCGAAGGTTCCGGAATGTTATGTAAGCTCAAATGTGTACGTAACGCACACTACGGGCTGGTCCATTTACTTACTGGTTTATAAGTGTTTTTATTCGTTCACCGTAGACTTATACTTTCTCTTTTTTTTCTCTTGCGGAATGAATATTGTAATAACTTAATGGGGGTTGCTATTGTTTAGTGGATAAGAACCTCTTTGCAATTATTGCGATAGCAATGATCGTGAATGTGTTTAAGTGAAAATGTTTTTTCACATAATTAAAATTAACACTTCCTTGCCTGGCTAAGTAACATTCTGATCGATGGGGAATATGGGCTCGGTGTCTGTTCATTAACTATTAAATTAAATTTTATTGTTTATAATGTTTGCAGGACACCTGCGTTTATATAATTCAAAATATTAATAAATAAACCGTGCCTTAAATAGTGGGAGCTAATGATAAGCGACCTCGGCTGGCTATGAAATTAGTTAGGTTATCACGGAAATACCTCAATTAAAGTCCTTACATAATATTATTATAATTAAATATGCATTTCTTAACACGAGTATAAAATATTACTTTATAATTATCTTGTACTTATTCTCGCAACGTACTTATCATCATTAATTATTTTATATTTATCAAGGACAATATATTTTTTTTTGTTTCGGGGCGTGGAAACCTTCAAAAGATACCCGATATACTGGGAGAGATAGGTACCTGGTTATGTGGAATTTTTACCTCAACGAACTATACATATCTAATTTTAAATTATACATACATGCCACCTAATGGTAAGTGGTTACCGTCGCCAATGGACATTCGAGACAATCGAGGGATAGCTAATGCGTTACCGGCTTTAAAGTAGAGCTTTGCGCTTTTCTTAAAAAAAAAACAAAAAAATGACCTTGGGCGCCATGTAAATGGTTTTTTTAGTGGTAAACACACAAACTTATTTGAACCGAATTGCAAATGTAATGAAGTATGTCAAATACAAAGTTATTTTAATTGAATAATTATTTCGCTTTTAAACTACGTAAATATCTATCTACTCGTTTCGTTATCTGTTAACAGCTACAACAACAATAGGCAAAGTATTTATTCATTTGCAGCCACGTAATTGTTTTCCTGGTTCTCATTTGAATGTAGACAAGGTTAAGACGGAGCCCGTTCTTGAGCCCTCGTACACGATCACGCCGATTACCTTCACAATGTCAAGATCTATCGCAGCCGTCTACTGGGCAGAAAGGAGCGCATGAAAAAGTGCATTTTACAATTCAATCACTAGAATTCTATTTATCTATTTCACTGAAGTAATCACTTTCTATTAAACGTCGAGATTCAAATGTTTTATAAAACGTGTGAAAGTAAGCGCTTAGAAAGATATCATTAAGCTATTAGTCGCATTACATATCTCTAATGTGTTTATAAATAGATTTTGGCTTGTTAGTACTTTTCATCGGGCTTAATTATAATCATTCCTAATATTACAGTAATATAGCGTTGCGGAGTTTTTAGTTTTCCGCTGCCCTGCGATCCCCAACCCGCATGTTTAGCTTATTCGTTTATTGATGTGACCAATGATAAATTTGCATGTCATTGTGTGTCATCTAATTATATAATTTGCATGTGTTCGTAAGCACACTGGAGGGCCTTCAGTTTTAAAATAGACGATCCGTAGATCGTACAAATCCATTGAGGTTAGTAGCGACGTTTGTCGCGCGACTGAATTTGTATGGCGGAGGTCGTTTGGAGACAAAAGTCGTCGTGTATTGGAGACATGTGTAGCGTTGTGTACGAAGGGGCTAACTAGTATTTGTTTCTGTGTCTCTTTTAATGCTTCTCTTCGCCTTTTAGTAGATAGACTGGAACTGCTAGATATTACCTACTCTCCAGGAGAGATATGCACCGATGTAATTCTTAGAAAGTGTAAATTTGCTTTCATAAATATTCAATGAAATACTTAAGGTCTTCACACAATTCGTGTCTGAACATAATATCCTCGGTTTACAATGGATTACATTTATTTAACTAACATTGAGTTGTGCTGTTGGAGGCCGTGCAAAACCTTCGTTAGGCCAATAGTAGAACCAATGAACAGCGGCTTTATACATATTTACGCATGATTTGCTCCACATTGTTTATTGTTCATTTTGTATCGTTCACTAACCTTGAACCTTTACTTCATTATTTGCCCTTGCTAATTTTATATCATTTTGTCAATACAAAATAATTATGTAAGTATATGCCTTAACCCTTTGCGGTTCAGTTTGTTAGAAGAAACGAATATTACCCGATCTGGGGATCGAATTTAGGACCTCTTGAGGTCAAAAGTCGCGTTTACCACTAAATTAGAGAATCGACTTATAGCCAATTGAAAATACATATATAATAAGTGGCATATTTTGTTGTCATGATGTATTGTGTTCATTCCGTTGGCATAGTGGCATAGTTTCAGATCGGCCAACTAACACGGGAGACAGTTGACAGGATGACAGGCAATATCCGGGTGATCCACTGTCCACCTCATTGCGATTCTGGGCAGCGATACCGTTCGCTCAACTTTCCTTTTGTTCACCTGTGGAAGGAAAATAGAGTGAGAATTATAATTCGTAGGTACACGGTTGTTTTCGAAATGCAATAATGGCTAGCTTAAGCATTACTAGTAATAATGATCATTAATATTTCACAGAATTTTGTAGAACTTCGTCATCATTATTAATATGGTAACAAAATAACAAATCTCAAAAACATGTCGCGTAATTAGCAAAGTTGAGAAGAACGATATCAGAAATTTTAAGTAAAAGTATTCGGAAGATTAGAAAAGTGAATAATAAAAACGTAAAGGTATACTTTATGATTTTTGCGTGATATTTCGAGAACTTTATTATTAAGAATTTATTTTACGTCCATTATTATTATTTATTTAATGTCCATTAGTTTATTTTATGTCATATTCATATACCTATAACAAATTGGCACAAAAGGAGAGTAACATTAATTCAAACGAATAAAACCTGGTTTCAGGTACAATCACGTTCCCATCAGCTTTTTTTACTCAAGCGCCAATCGAGCTCATCTTTAAAGATCACTTTGACCGTAAAACGGTAATTGCAAGTCCGTAACCGTTTAACAATTAATGACCAGGGAAGTCTTAGCACCTACTTAAGTAAATGCAATTTGCTGTTTAGGTCTTTGCCCTCGTTATTTTTATTTAATTGTACAATACAATAGTGATTTTACTTAAGCTTATAAAAGAGGATTAAGTAGGTACTTGTTTGTTTTAACGTCGTGACTTCTTACTAATTACTGCATATTCAGTTAGCAGTTACTTAGTGAAAGAGGAGGAAAAGAGTAGTTATAATGTAACCAAGTTATGTTAATACAACACTTGCTTTGGGTACTGCGTGAACTATAGTTTGTTCCATGTCTAATAGATACCAATCATTAAACTTCATCGGGTACTTTAAGGGCGTGTTTAAAACATCAGACCGCTGTGTTGGCTACTACCCTGTGTATTTGCCAAACCGCATTGGAATGGTCGTGATATAAAAAGGAAAGGGAAAAAATATATAAATATTAACATTTGATTATATACCATTTTCGGGTTAGACTATGAATGTCTGACATTAAATGTTCTTCCGAACATAATGTATTACGGGTAATGTAATTCGGAAATTCTAAATTTAAATATTCATTTAGAGAATCAACATCTCGTCACATATTGAGTAAGTAACTAGTTCTGTAAACCGGGCAAGACTTGCTAATATTGTCATTACATATTTGATATTACGCAGTAGGTACTAATATAGCGCCGGTTGTCAACTCACTGTCAGAGAATGCGATACAGGTAGCTACGGGCGTTGCTTCGTACGTCGTAACGATATTTCGTTTTCTAGCTTATTTATCTAATGTTTGAGTTTAACGCTAACCAATTGCTAAATAAAAAAAATCTACTATTCGTACGCTATGATTTTCCATCCTCCAGTTGTTTAGGTACTGTTTTTAATTGTATTTTGTGTGACTTATTTAATATAATAATTATAATCCGTAAGGTCTTTTATTTACATAACGCATTTTGTCATTTCATTGAGCATTTGATCAGAATATGATATTACCGGGGCATACAGATTGGAGCCTCCGTGGTTAACATGGAATGGGTAGGTATCTCTATTAATATCACGACTGATAAAATATCGCCTTATTTTTTAAATTCACTATCTGTTATATTAAACATATATGTGTCATACAATTACCTACAAACGTGGTCTTGAAGAATTTTAATACTATAATACTTAAGAGGTGTGACGTTACTTACATTTCTTAGGTAGTACGTAGTAAGTCAAAGTAAATTATGATTGTAGAAAAGCAATTATTTGCTAAATATATTATTTAAGACGTGACGGATGTGATGACACATCTATGAAACATTTTTTACATTTTACATATAGTTATAAATAATGTCAATACAAACTCACTTCAGGGAAATACCTATGTTTCTGTATTCGTAAATATAATATGATTTGTACAAATATTTATTTTCTTTACAAATGATAACAAACATTAGTTATAATATGTGTGGCCTCTACACAGTGGCGGATTTACAAATGGGCTGAGTAGGCTTGGGCCTAGGGCGACAAATTTTTTTGGCGGCAAATATGGGAACCGGATTTTTTTTGGTACCTCATATAAAAAAAAAGTTTTTTGCGTGACGATTTTCTGTTAAGACCGATAAAAGGCTGCAACAATTTTGCAGTAATTTTATTTATAATACAGTAAATTTTTGGGTTAAAAAATAATGTAAGAGATGACAATTATGTAGGCAAAAGGGCGGCAAAAAACTGCACAGTCTATACGGTACCTAGAACATTTCTAAATCCACCACTGCCTCTACATCATCGTCTTGACTGAGTTTCGCTTATCTCAGGCTGCATTAATAAGCGACATTTTAACATAATATCGCATTAGCAAGCCCTTGAGCAGAATTGTAAAGGGGGTTAATCAAAATCAATGACGCACTTCTATTTATATTGACGTACCTACATACAATTAATGAATCGGGTATGTAAATTATCGTTTCACATCGAATTCGTGCACCTAATAGGGCATTTTAACGTAGTGATCTAAGATAATTTCGCAAAATAGTACAATGTATGGTTATAGAGAAACATTACATTTATAGACGTAATGATATGTACATATTTAATCGTTATTACACACAAAGTGAGTATATTCAGTGTAGGTTCATGTACAATGTCATTGGTCTAAATCGTTTTAAGTAAATAAATAAGCAAATTGGTGGAATTTTAGTAGACAAAATAAATATCCTTTATTTATTTACACAGCCAACGTGCATCTAGGTGTAATAACAACGAAGAAGGTATTACATAATAAATAGAACACTAGAAACTTGTTTACGGTTACGGCATCTATCAAAATATTGTACTTTTGTGACGCTGTATATTATATGATCGGGCTGTTTCTATTAAGATGAGAAATATGTTAATACGAGTACATTCAGATAATCCACGAAAGTTTGTTATTAAAACAAATTAAATCGAATAACAAGAACATAAAGATTTTTTTGAGTTTCGCCACGTTACATCTGAACCATGAAATTGACAAATCTAAAGACCATTTCTGATCTATGATGATTGTTACGTAGGTACTCCTCTATCACACAGATATAATTCGGATCACAAACAAATACGTTCGTGCTCTGGGCAATGCCCGTGAAGTTGAGGAAAACTGGTGACTGCATTGATTATTGTCTTTGAGTGCTGTTTTTTGTATTTATTATCAGAAGATTTTATTCCAGAGGCAAAGTTTTTGGCGCGTGTTTCTTTACAAAAGTATGTGTTTTAAGCCTGCCAAAACGGTTAATAAAATATCGTGAGGACGTTTCCTCACACTTAAAATTTAAACGTAACATCACACCTGTATTTACCAAACGGGTAGTCAGAGGAGTGTGGTACACTCCCATGTTTCACCAATTACGTTTACGGCCTACTATGGAATAGGTGGTGAATCTATTGCCAAACACCGGGTTTAGTTACAGACTCTGAGACACAAGGAAACAATCTAAATAACAAAAATCCACTAGTGCTCGACTCGGGATTTGAAGTCAGTACCTCTAAATTGGCAGTCGTGCTTGCAACTAACACCATTGACGAGGCCGTCACCTTAAAAGGCTACCGACCTGGGCTCAGACAGTGGCAGACTATACCTTACCGCTCTCATTCTGAGAAGAGAACATTCAATATACATACATCAGTGTAAGATAGTCTACTCAGGTAAGTGGGTTGAAAAAAACGAGACGGATCTATTTTACATACTTATGTTAATATTTATTATATTTTATACATGATAGTAGGTATTAATAATTTCTTAACGAAACTTGCCCACGGTCATATGATCGCAAGCTAGTTAGTATCTATGCTATTGTGCCCTGATAGCTAAAGTACAAATATAGATTTTTAACTAAATATAGAATGTATACATATATGTATGTTCTACACATAGGACAAATTTTCCTATTCGTCACATATAAATTCACTGTGAGTAGATTCAAAACTCCCCGCCTTAGCGGTCTTCCGCATTAAGTACGGTGACAAAAAACACTTGATAAGTAAACGTAACAAATGTGACGTCACGCTTGTAATCCCCGAAGATGTAGGAGGAGGAGTGTAGTCCCCCATTTCACGAATTACGTTTACATTCCACTACGGAATAGGTGATGAGTCTGTTGCTGTACAGCGGGCACAAATGGAGTCTCCGATTCATTACTAGAATTTTTTGCTAGAAAATATAAATTAGAAATATTCGATATAGTATCGGACCTGAAACTTGAACCCATGACCTGTAGGTCAGCAGTCCCGCTTGCAAGTAGATAGGTACACGACCAACGAGGCAGTCGATAAACATATATACATTTTTTTACTCCTTTAGAGCTTATTCTCTATTTACATATTTCAAAATATAGGGTAGAAAGAGCAATATCGTTATAAATAAATATGTAAATAATAAAAAGCACAACTTTAGTTTTATATTCGCTGTTGTGTCATCCGCTATTATTGAATAGTATGTTCTATTGGTTCCAAAGACACTGGAGATCATCTAACAGATATGGCCACATAGCGACATAAGATGTTAATAATTTATGACTTACGTGGGCTAAATGTCAATATTAGATACCAAGACACTTAACAAATGTATACTTAAGCTAGCAATTATTTAAAGAAGTAAAACATTTTTAAAAACTTCCTTATATCTATTTTCTTATCTTTAAAGTTGCGATATCCAATTAAATATCTCAAGTAGGATGTATTATACGTAGGTATTATATGTATATTGAATTGTATCAATAATCCTGTTCTGGCTTTCTAAAGTAAGGACCGAGAAGATGCCGTATTTCCTAAAAGTGGTTGCGAAATGAGTTCCACCAATAATGACACTTGCCTGTTGATATAAAAACGTTATTTTATAATGGCAGTTCACGGCAAGCGGCTGATCACGGCGCAAGTAAAAAAGATATCTGCGCATGCGCCATGACGTATTTTGTGCGCGGGAAATTTGGCCATAATGTTTGTAAAGCGACAAAATAACTAAGTGCAGTATTTGAATAAAATAGTGATTATGTGAAGTAGAATGAGTATTTCCTAGCAGTGCTTGTGATAATTGTGTGTAAAATTGTGGAAGAGTACCATTTAAGTGAATTTTTAAAAAGTTTAATGCTTTAATAATTATTTACAGGTTGGGATTGTTTTTTAAAGTAGGTATTGTAGGTATTTAGTCCTTTTTACTTTAACATGAAGCTTTGTGAATACATCTTTGTAAATATGTTTATTTTTAAAGTAACAATTTTCAATTATGATAGCTATTTGTAAAAATCCGAAATGTCATGAAGAACGGGACATCTCGCTTGTAATCCCCGAAGAGGTAGGCAGAGGAATGTAGTAGGAACACTTCAACGCTACACCAGTTACGTTTACGTCTCATTATGGAATAGGTGATGGGGCTATTG
>DWTO01004572.1:0-11432 GCA_018244755.1 Jemadia pseudognetus
CGAAGGAGCGCGCGACGCTCGCGCAGGTGTGCGGCCGCTGGCGCGACGTGCTGTACTCGTCCACGCGCTGGTGGGCGGGGCTCACGGCCGTGGTGGACTGCCGCGAGGTGCGCGCCGCGCCCGGCTGCTGCATGCAGAGGTTCTACACTTCGGTGGTGAGGAGAGGCATCCGGGGGGTGGTTTTAATCTCCGCCACCGACGACGACATAAACGAATTCATCCGACAGTTCCCTCTGTCGGCTACTCATATACATGCGATCGGTTTAAAGGGTTCCACGATAACAGACCGAGGCCTGGAAGCTATCCTGGATCACCTGCAGGTGTGTAGAATGCCTAACAACAGTAATGATACTATTTATATTATAGCAATATACTGAATGTTGAACTGTTTATTTTAGGTTCTATTTGAACTAGAACTAACGGGTTGCAATGAAATAACTGAGGCTGGCTTGTGGGCATGCTTAACGCCGAGGATTGTCTCACTCACGCTTACTGACTGTATTAACATAGCTGACGAGGCGGTGAGTATGTTCACTACGCTTTTAACAATACGTAGCCTGCACCTACAACAAACACGTGTAAATACACATGTTATAGTTAGATGGCCAAAATTTCAGCCTCTCAGTGGGTACAGGATTCAAATTCCGCCGAGCATCTCTTATAGAAAATTGTGTCTTATCACTAACAATAAGTATCACTGTACCGAATAATAAAAATTCAAAATATCATTCATAAATTTGCACTCTTTGAAGTTCTTAATAATGTTTCTCTAATATGTGCCAATCGTTTGTTAAGTCTGCCAACCCGCATTGGGCCAACGTGGCAGACTATGGCCGTAACTTTTCTAATTCTGTGACGCCACGGGTCCCGTCCAACAATAGAATGAGAAAAGGGTCGAAGATGACTTAATAGATTGCTAATATTTGTGTAAGCACCAGCCGGGCAGTGTTAGTGTAAGCGCGCGCGTGGCGGCAGGTGGGCGCCGTGGCGCAGCTGCTGCCGTCGCTGTACGAGTTCTCGCTGCAGGCGTACCACGTGACGGACGCCGCGCTCGGCTACTTCTCGCCCAAGCAGAGCGCGTCGCTCAGCGTGCTGCGGCTGCAGAGCTGCTGGGAGCTCACCAACCACGGCGTCGTCAACATCGGTAACCGGAGCGGACACTAAGCGTTTTTATTTTCACAGTGGAATGTTTAATTTGCTTAACCTCAGTTTAACCATATATTGTTATATACATTGTTTCGAGGATATCGTAACATCATGCATGTGATATACGAGGAGGTAGCCAAAGGAGTGCAGAATACTCCCACGTATCACCAGTTGCGTTTACGTCCCGCTATGGAATAGGTGGTGAGCCTATTGCCATGCACCGGACACAAATCCAGACTGCGAGCCACTATGAGAAAATCTAAGTAAGAAAAGTTCAATAATGCCTGACCTGGAATTTAAACCGAGAGTCCAGGATGTCTCGATCGACAGCTTGCTTCCTTGATATACATACTACTCTTTTCTGCCTAACTCTTCGGGGATTACTGGCGTGATAATTTTTTTTTATTGACTCCGTTGAAACACCGTAAGCTAAGGGATAGAGGACGTCGTTGCCGCCTAGTGACATCGTCGCCGGGCGCGGCCGTCCGACGCGTTGTGTCCGCAGTGCACTCGCTGCCCAACCTGACGGTGCTGTCGCTGAGCGGCTGCAGCAAGGTGACGGACGAGGGCGTGGAGCTGCTGGCCGAGAACCTGCCGCGGCTGCGCTGCCTCGACCTGAGCTGGTGCCCGCGCGTCACGGACAACGCGCTCGAGTACATCGCGTGCGACCTCAACCACCTGGAGGAGCTCACGCTGGACCGGTACGGCGCGCCGCGGCCTGTCGCGTGGCAGCGCCCACACCTTGCTCCACGATTGAATAATAGTATTGAAGTCGAAATAAGTTCCACTTTCAACCTACATTATCAATTCTATGTTATATGAATAAAAATGAGTTATATGAATAAAAATGAGTTATATGAATAAAAATGAGTTATATGAATAAAAATAGGTTAATAATGGAATTTGTGACGATTTTAATGAATTTACACAAATGTACTGACAACAATGGGCGGTATGTGTACACAGTGTAATTCCCAATGCCATGAGCAACCAGTGAGTGACCGTGCGTGCGCGCGTGCGGCCGCAGGTGCGTGCACATCACGGACATCGGCGTGGGCTACATCAGCACGATGCAGTCGCTGGCGGCGCTGTTCCTGCGCTGGTGCTCACAGCTGCGCGACTTCGGCGTGCAGCACCTGTGCGCCATGCGCTCGCTGCAGCTGCTCTCGCTGGCCGGTCGCTGCCTCATCCGTCTCGCATCTCTCCCTCCACCTCATCACTAACTGCTGTCCTCCAATAAATTCACGAGTCGAAATAGAGAGCGTTGAACTCTTTTATAATTTATTTATTTAAGGCACACCAACTAGGTACACAACATTATACATTATCACTATAAAACGTTAAAATGTACACTTTTTATTGCATACTTAAATTAAAGGCATCATAATCAGACGCTAATTTGAGACAATAAGAAGAAATTGATTAATGTATAAAAACTTAAGTAATAACAATAATATGAATTATTTGCCTTGAAATATGGTAATAATATTTGTCTTAAAAATACCTATTGTGTCGGAAAAGATAATTCTGAGGACATAATCCTCCAGGAACGGCACAGGAGAAAATTCAATACATTCCAAATGCTGTCAGTATATGGAAGAAGTTGTAAATTATTTGTAGCCACTGGAAGACTATTTGATTCAAAACTAAAATCTTTGTACTTTGACAATTTGAACTGTTGTTTGTACAATTTGAAGTGTTAATGAAAGCTGTTAACAACAGGGTGTCCGCTGCTGACGTCGGGCGGGCTGTCCGGCCTCATCCAGCTGCGGCAGCTGCGCGAGCTGGAGCTCACCAACTGCCCCGGCGCCTCGCCCGAGCTCTTCGACTACCTGCACGAGCACCTGCCCCGCTGCCTCATCATTGAGTAACTGGACCCACTCGCCGCCGCTCCCTCAGAGTGAATTGTAAATTTGTCACATAGCATATTGTACATACCTATATGTATTATAAATTGATTTTGGTCAATTTGAAGGGAACGCAACCATTTTGGCAATAATACTTCTATGATGTCTATGCTAGTTATATCCTACCTCGTTATAAGACTTTGGAATGTTGAAATTTAATTGACTATTTAATTAGTAATATAGTCAAACTCTAATAATTTCATCTGACCCAAGCTCACTGCGATTTTTAATGTTAATTTTATGACATTTAATCTTAATTTCTTTTTCACAATATGTCGTAATTTTATTTATATTTACTAAATTTTGGATGTAATAGAGAGAGTAGAATGAAATTACATTGGGAATTCCATTACAGTTCCCTTAAGTATTACTATTTATATTTAATTTCCTTAATGGTTGCTCAATTTATTTGTATATACTTGTATTGTTTTAGATGTGTGTATTCATAATAGCAATCGGCATTATGTGTGGTTACACTGTACTATGTGATCGCGACCGCCACTTTAGTGGTGCCCATTCCTTAAAAAAATGTCTAATTATGCACCTAATATAGCCGACTATATAGTATATAGATTACACAAATAAATTATATTTACACCTATATATAGAAAAATAAAAATCTCAGCAGATCAGGTCAATTAGTATGTATTTATAGAACACATTAGAATTTTCTGTCTGCCGACTCATTCATAGCGAAGTGGACTCGGCAGATATCATAGTCCATATTAGTATATGACAAAGTTATGTCAGTATTGTTCTCTAAGTGTTTAAATATTGCACCCTAATTGCATTTCAGTAAACTGTATAGTTAAAAAATATTGATATTATAATCTTGTGTTGTCTTTGTGTTTGTCGTACTTTGACTAAACTTCACATAGTAGAAACTTTAATTCATCTAGTGTACCTTTAGCCGTGTTCGAATTCCTAAAGGGTATGATTGCTTTCCGCTCGATTATGACTAGTGTGTATTGAACAATGTATCCGCTTACAGATTTGAGTATTTGAATAGTTGGGTCCATATATCCTGGCTGTTACACTATTGAACTATAATATCTGTAACATAACAAATAGATAGGAAAACCTTAATAGTTGTTATAATTAAAGTAATATTATATAATTTCCTTATTACCCATTCACAAGTTGGAATGATTGTAGTTTAAATGAATTGATACTTTAAACTTAAAAGTATTCTAGTCAATAACTTTATTATAATTTATTAGGAAAGATATAACATGTTGTGTAAAAATGCATTTTATGAAGCAAAGAATGGTGCAAACATCAGTATCACTATAGTAATACAACTAATGAAGTACGCACTACGCAAATACAAGAAATTGCATAAGTACCATAGACATGAAAAGCTTTTTATTTCCCAGTGCATACTTTCGTTTTATAGATACCAGGTAAATATCAAATTTATGCATTTATAATAACTTTCTTTTATTATGTATTTATTCTGAACTATTCTTTCCATTTGATTACTTTGTATAAATGATAAGCGTATCATAAGTATGAGTTTTATTGAAATCATTGCTATACCGTCCGAAAATTGTGTGCGTGTGAGTGAATGAACGTTTGTTGAACTTTCCCGCTCTCATTATTTTTTCTTTCTTTAGTTTTAATTATTATGTTTATCCCGCTGAAATGAAACTGTTTTTCTTAAACTACCGTCTAGGAAAACGAATATTTTTTACGATATTCCAACTGAAATTATTAATTGCCAGTTACTATAGGCCAAAGACTATTGGCGGGAACTTATTTCAGTGAGCACCCCGTCGTTACGCTTTTCTTGTCATGTTAATTACACAGCAGTTATTGAATAAAAATGTATGAATGCTTAAGAGTAAACTTGTATAATTTTAGTGTAATCATAATTTAGAATCGATATAAAATTGTGAAAGGTACCGCAGTGTACGTCAGGCTTAAATATAAAATAAAAGCACTCTCTGATATTAAGTACGTAACATTTATAACATTAACTATAAATCAATTATAAGGGCATAAAATCTGTCCAATTTAGTACTGGATCTCCCGTTTCTAGTACATACAGTAGAAGAGCACGATGAGTTATGTGAGATTAGAATACAAACATGTTACCGAAATTATCAAAGTATAATATCAAGTAATTGCGGTATATTTTAGGACTGTACTAATAATAACTAAGTGCCTAAATGAGGACAAAAAAGAGAAATACATTTTGGAAACATCGCCGTTGATAAAATATTAGTTGAGTCAGAAGGAGCGAAGGGCATGTACCCTCTGAAGCACATTGCTGGCCTTTGTTATGGTAACTAAACATGTACGCTTGTACAACTCGCAGAAATCAACGGAGCACTTGCGCCGCACGCGCCTCCCCTCCCGCGTGCGCCCGCCGCCGCCGCCCGCGACCCGCCGACGTCTCGTTAGTGTTTCGCGCACTACGAATATATAAAATATTTTCCATTTGAATTCAGACTGCCTCGTTGGTTGCAAGCGCGACTGCCTATCGAGATGTCCCGAGTTCACATCCCGGGTCACCACCACCTATTGGGACCACCATCACAGTGGGACGTAAACGTAACTGGTGAAACGTAGGGGCTTACTACACTCCTCTGTCTACTTCTTCAGGAATTACAGACGAGTTGTTATGTTTCTCAATGTTAACCTATTGTTCTCCGTGCCGGAGCGGAGAAAGAATACATCCCCTGACCCCATGATGGTCTACCAGGGAGTCGTAGTTGGCGACTGAACTCGGCACGGGCAAGTCGCGGTATGCGGCAGCGTCGGTGCCGTGCGCAGCATTCCCCAGCCCGCATGTTCAGGCAGGATTACGGGCAAAAACACTTTCGGGGGGTTCATGGATAGCGGTGCAGTTAGAGGCCGATAATGCCTATTGTTATTCAAAAGCGCCGGTTACATCTGTATAAAAACACCAGATACCTGAACACACCAGAAATCTGTTATACTTACGTGCTTCAGTTTGTACTATCCTTTAAATATCTATATTTGTCGAAGATTTTCCTGAAATCGTGTTGTCTCAATAAATGGTTGTATATAGTTATGTGAAGAGGCTAATCTTAATAAACTATGCAAATAGAAATAACATATTAGGTAAACATTGTTGATAGCATGTAACCTCTCCCTTCATACTTTGACTGCGGTTGTTGTACCAATACAATATAGCAATGTCCACTGTTTGAATGTTACGCTTGTTTAATTTTTACCTTATATGTACAAATATTATTAAATCGTCACGCCAGGTCCCTTACCGGGTAGGCAGAGAGCACAATGTGGTGCCAAATGTTCCTTATCCTTACAGACCTGACGTCATTCTTTCATTCATTCATCACATTCATAAAAATAATACCTACTCAAAATCGGGCCACTTTACCTATACATAAGGTATATTTGTTGTTTGCCTCCGGACATGCAGTTATTATGTAAGTATATTGTGACGTATTTTTGCAATAATTACAACATATGTCTAAGTGATTGTAACAAACCGCGGTCACATTTTGACTACGGTGTATGCAGGTTGTGTCCATATGCGTTACGTGGAATGAATTCGTAAAATTTCTTATTATAACTATTACTTGTGAATTACACTTTTGTAACAAACCCTTCTGTCTGTTTTTTATGCTACCGTAAGCACGTTTTAGATGTTTAGATATTCGTATTTATTAGTGTTGTGTGCTGTTTGCGTTCTAGTATATACTTATAATTTAAGAGATCTGTTCTTACTTCACCCATTCGTACAATATTGAGATGTTATAGTGCAATATAGATGTGCCGTTTAATATGTAGTTTCATTTGGTTTGATATTATTTTTGGATAACAATTTCCACCATTAGCTGATTTATCTATGGACTGAGTAGGCCGGAGCCTAGAGCGGCTAATTTGAACCCAAAATAAGCCGCAGTGAAACTGTCTTACAAATACCAGAAAAATCATATTTATAAACCCAAGCGCATTAGATCTATAGATACAAATAGTTTTATATGCAGTTTATCTCAACGGTTATACGTTGTTTCTATAATTTTCATAGTCTATTTTTGTTGTGAGCAGGAAGCGTAATGTTAACTAAATGGTTGGTTGTAAACATCACCCAGGAACCGCACTTGACACTCGCTCGCTCGCCTGTTCACGATCTAGCTCGATATAGGACAAATGTTATTAGACAAATATTATTAACGAGAGATGTTATTGGGACAACAGTGCACAAATTATAAAGTTACAGTTTAAAACGTAATTAATATGATTATGAACTGGGGTATCGAGTTGTGCGTGTGTATCGAACTGCGGACTAACAAAAGCTCATAAAGATGTCAGTAAAAATAAGCGGAACTAGGTACACGTCTTTGAAGGGCAATGAAACGACAGAAACACGTTTTTTAAGATTTATTACAACAACACAGTCTGCTAGTGTACTAAACAAACGATGTCAACAAATGAGCACTAATGATGGTAACTTCAAGGTCAGTATTACAAAGTAAAAACATCACAATATAATGGGAGCCGTGGCTTAGCGCGACTCGCGGCTGTCACAAGACAGCGGCGTTTGAAAACAAAATGACATTTTATAAAAAAAAATTTAACCACTAACGATTGAATCAAAACATATTCAATATATTACTTACATTTTGGAAACAAAACTTAAAACTGCACTCAGCACCAATGAAACTTAAATAAATTGTAAAATAATTCTAAACATAAGTTAAGATTTTTACACGTTTATACAGAATATGTATGTATATGCTTTTTACCAATTAATTTTATAACACAGTTGTTTGTCGCGTTATCAAAAGGTGATAATCTTAATAACCGTTCTGAGTGATAACTGATTCAAGGGAGGCTGTCCGAGGGCCGCGCGGGGCGCCGGGGGCAGTGCAAATGCAATCGTTTTCGTAGTGGAACATTGTAAATAGACGAAATGCTTTACATATATTATGACTTACTTTCGTAAACAATTAAAATTATAGGCACTATGAAAGGCGGTTTCTAATACACTATATACGCTTCGATGTTCATAAAACTATGGATAGGTCGTCGTCGCCATATTAAATACAATTCTACAAGTAAATTATGATACAGTACGATACCTTTGTATAAATTTACAGAACATTACGTCACAGAAAATAAATAGAAGCTTAGACTGCGGCCACGCGGTGGCGGCGGCGACGGCGGCCGCGGCGGCGGCGGCGTCAGTGGTAGGGCTGCAGGTGCGCGGCGGCCGAGGCCAGGTCGCGGCGCAGCCACGCCGCGTTGAGGCGCACGCTCTCCAGCGCCTGCTGCACGGAGCGCTCGGTGCCGGGCGAGCGGTGCGCGCGGAAGAACTGCTCGATGTCGGCGGCGCTGGCCTCGGACGCGAAGTTCTCCGTCGTGGACTTCACCAGGCGCGCCAGCAGGAAGCCGCCCTGCGCCAGTCGAGAGCGTTCAAATACAACGAAATACCTTTTTGCTGTCACCGACATACCCGACCACCGTGGCACGAGGCCCGGGCTGGCTCTCGTTAGAGTAAAAGTTCTAAACTATTTTATATGCGTATTACACTTGTCATTGATGTTACATGGCCGAATGATAAAATGGTTGTTTATCGTATATCGTTGTATATCGTTATTGGCAAAGTACACCCCATATGCAAAATGCCCCGGGGCACGCGGGCTGCGGGCGGCAGTGCCGTCGAACGCACTGCGGCCCACGAACTTGTATCTTTGATTCTACCACACAAAGTAATAACTTGTATTGCATAATCCAGATAAACTGGTTCTTACAAACTTTAGATGTATGAACTTAACAACGATTAGAGCAAGCACCTGGTAGCGATCCATGAACTCCTGCCAGTGGTCCTTGAAGAACTGCCAGGCGAGGTCGCGGCCGTCGCGGCTCACGGCCACCGACACGATCACGAACACGGTGTCTTGCGATCTAACCTCATCCTTTAACAATAACACTCTATACAACACAATTACAGTGTAACTAACGTACATAACTGTATATTTCAACTGTATTTACCTATCACTAAATATTAGTGATTTTCTTTGTATGGCATACTCAGTGACTAAATATAAAAAGTAGAAGCGAGGCAGGTTTATAAGCATAAAGATATTAGGCCCTCGATGCTTTCTGCCTACCCCATCATCACTTGACTATATGTCTACTCAGTGACTCCGTACATTTTTCCAGTGCTAATTCACTTTCTGGGTCAAAATAAAAATATTTAAGTGGTATTGCTTTCTTTCTCATTCTTTCAACTATTCTTTTAGCATCTTCCCCGACATATAGTTTTTATTTATTCAGATGAGAGCTCAGTTGGAGTTCTACAATTTTGTATTATAATATTCGTCAATTCGTATAATATTATAATATCCACACGGGTGCTCAACTGGAGGCGCGCGCGGCGAGGGGGCGAGGGGGCCGAGGGGGCGCACTCACCGAGATGGCGAAGTCGAGCACGCGCTTGAGCAGCTGCACGTCGCGCACGGCGCCCAGCGCGCGCGAGATGCGGTCCTTCTCCTCGTGCAGGTCGGCGGCGCGGTAGAGGCGCAGGAAGCGCTCGAAGGTGCGCGCGTCGGCGGCGGCCAGCACGGCGCGGTAGCACGCCGAGCGCAGGTCGGCGGCCAGCGCGCGCGTGCCCGCAGTGTGCTGCTCGAACCTGCGCGGGGGCTCGTTATTAGGATCCCAATGTTCAATCACGAGTAAAAGGTAAAGACGTAACATCATGCATGTAATCCCCTAAGAAGTAGGCAGAGGAGTGTAGAACACTCCCACGCTCCACCAGTTACGTTTACATCCCAGTATGGAACAGATGGTGAGCCTATTGACATACCGGGTACATACCCAGACTACAAGGGAGTAAATTACGTTAAATTAGAAGTGAGTCAAAATACAGGCTCCTGTGATTATTCTTACCTGTTCTTAGCCTCCTTTATAGTCTCGGGATCCTCGAAGGTGATCATCTTGTTGAGCACCAGACTCCGCAGCAGCGTGTCGAGGTGGCTCTCGTTGGGCTCGGCGTCCCAGCCCAGGCGGCGGGTTATGTTGGCGAACAGCTGGCGGCCGAAGTTCTTCAGCGGCTTGTCTAGCGCCGTGTGGGAGAACAGCACGCTCAGCTTCGACAAGCAGTTGGATATGGACGACCACACGGTGAAGTTGGTCTCGTTCGTGAATGCCTCCATCAGCTTCAGCGACTGCACAAACATCAAACATTTATAATAAGTATTCACAAGAAAACTTAAACCTGTTCACAAAAACCATTAGGAAATAGAACTATTTGATTAAGCCTTCACAGAACTCACAATATAACTATTTAATACTTATACAACAAAATATAAAAAATACCTCAGCGGTTTGCAAGTGGCCGGCCTGCACGAGCGCGAAGCAGTCGTCGAGGAGCCCGAGCCGGTCCAGCGGCGGCAGCGAGCCGTCGCGCACCGCCTGCACCAGCTGCTCCATCATGGACGGCGGGTACCGCGTGCGGTAGTAGCCCACCTGCAATGACGGCATGCGCGTTGTCGCAACTGGCGGCGGACGGCCGGGAGGTGAGGCGGTACATTGATCACCAGGGCTAATGGCTTGGACCACCAAGCAACAAGAAATAAAGATCATACTTCACACAGATTTAGTTTTGCTGTCCATCACCTCACCAATTGTTATAAGACAAGAGAAAATGGTTAATCCCTGAAAACTTTGTTAAAAGTTAAAATGTCGAATGTTTCCAGATTAATATTTGTAAAACACACTTGAATTTTGCTATTTAGCAGACAAAGATGACCAATCAAAAAATAACTTTTGTAAATATATCAGATGAAGCTTACCGTGCCTGGATTGAGTTTGACCCATGAGTTCTCAGATACAGATTCCAACACCACTTCCTGTGTTCTAGATTCCAACACAGTTGACAATGCTACCTGAAAAATAATAAAAATTGTTAATATAAGCTTAGTAACAAATAATGAAAACTTGCCATTGAATTTGCGCTCAAGATAGGATATCTCAGACTAATCATAAAAACTAGGTCAATATCAACACTATTTTCATTGTATATTTATAACTATAATCTACAGTTCTCTTGAGATAGCATTAAGATTGCATATGAGAGATTTTATGATAAAGTGAGTAATGAATAAAAATGATGATCATACCTTGGAAGGACTCTCCTGGGTAGAGATGGTGATGGGCACCATCCATAGTGTGTCATCGCCCTGGCTGCCATCAGCACAGAACTTCTGCTGTGTTAATGTCAATACCCTATCTGTTCCTCTAACTTCGGATGTCACCTGAATGGAGATTTTCATATTAATATAATCTACAAAACAAAATATATTTTTTATTTATTTATTTATTTATTCTTTATTGTTCACCTATACTTATAGTTAGGTTACAAAGGGCGGACTTAATGCC
>DWTO01004573.1:0-11431 GCA_018244755.1 Jemadia pseudognetus
TTGAGGCCATAGCCTGTCTGTATATATATTAAATTTAAATAATAATCAGACAAGAGGCGATGCAACCTAACTTCCATAAGTAACACTACATCAATTTAAAAAAAATAAACCTAACAAAAAGGCAGACGAGCCACCAGCTGATGGTAAGCGGTCGCCGACGCCTATAGACATGTGCAACATAAAAAAATTTGCTAATTGTTGTCGGCTTCAAGGAGTGCTGTTTTCGCGCCATTCTTGAATAACCCCATATCATAGCGCTCAGAAATACCTCAGAAGGACGCTCATTCCACATCTTGTGCGCGTCTACCTATATCAGACATCTGCTTCTGTGCCCACTTCATATCATACTTTTCACTTGTATAAAAGGAAAATACAAAAACCATGCTTATAAGATCGAAAAGTTTACGTATCTCTTAGCGGTCATCTAGTATTTTCAGGCGTAGAATAAAAAAATCAGGTGATCGTAACAATTGTCCACTCGCCAGTACTTCAATGAGGCACATTAACGCACCCGGTGGTTTGGTTTAAGCCCAGTAATGATAATTAATCAAGCAACAGACAGAACATTCAATTTGAGCATAAAGCTTCGTTATAATCGAACGCTGCCGTGTACGGGAGACGGCGAAAAAATGTTGTACTCGACTGTACCTTTTTTTCTAAAGACGAGTAATTACGCGGGTAATTTCTGAAAATATGTATGTATACATGTTCTTTTTTAATATGTTTAATACACGATATGGTGTGCAGGGAATTGAGTGAAAATATGAGTTGTTTTTTTTTTAGTATTGGTAAAATTTCGATACTTATTTCGGCCATTTTGAATTTTGGACATCTTTAAATCTGAACGACAATTTTTGGTTTATCAATATTCGTAGGAAATGTAGATGGTGGATGGTGGCTAGTAGATAAAATTCGATACACACGATACATAAATTAAAAATCACTCGTAATAACGGTGAAGGTAATATCCTCAGGGAAAACTCCACACCTTAAAGTTCATAAAAAAAAATTCTAAGACGTGTGAAGTCTATAAATCCGCACGTGGGCCGGCATGTCCAGGGTCGAACAAAAATTACACAACGTCACGCCAGGTTCATGGGATAGTCAGGAAACACTGAAGGCTAATATCCTTACAGATCGGACACGCTTCTTCGTTTAGAAATTTGAACCGCTGAAAATCCGAGTATAATCTACTATGAATTCAATTTGCAAATGACAGTCGTATACAAGTAAAGCTAGTTAAACATAAAAGTGTCAATCCGTCTCGAACAATCTCAATCACTGTACGGCGCATTGAATCACGATGCAATGCGAGTTCGAATCTGATATTTTAATGGGCCCGTAGGCGCAGTGGCACGGCTTCCTGCGCTGGGGTGGGGGGACGTGTCTTGCATAGATATCGACTATGGCGCTTGCTCTAGCCTCCTAACAGATACTATACATTTTTATCTCTGTAAATTAATTACAATAATAATGACATCTTGGGAATAATTAATTTTAATACGTTTATTTCATTATAAATCAATGTTTGTTTGTCCTTATTATTCATAACTATTTGACTATTTACATTCTTGTTGAGGTGGCATATACCTATTAATGATTTTACACTTAGACAGAATGTTTCTTCTGTATGAGTGAGAAATATTCTTAAATAATTTTCTTATAATGTGTATGGTTGTTTACTTATGCTCATTATATATTCTTACATATTTATCTAGGTTGGGAATTGAATCTACAACGTTAATAACAAGTATACCATTAATCACTAGATGAACAGGCTCTCCGCTCTCCGCGACTAAATATGTCCATATTATTTTATCAGTGACTATATTGAACTATCTACCTACTGTCACGTGCGCGGGAAGCGCTGCATATTATTTTTTATATTATTATTTTGTAACATCACGCCTGAAATTTCCGAAGAGGTAGACAAAGGGTGTAGTACACTACCATGTTTCACCAGTTATATTTACGTCCTACTACCGAACAAGTGTTAAGTCCATTGCCATACAGCGGGCATGTATCCAGGTCCCGAGACACTATTCGTAATTAAACTAGAAATTCTAACAGTATCGACACTGGATTTGAGCCTTGGACCTCTCGATCGGTAGTCGCATATGCAACCAACACGGCGAACGAGGCAATTAACAAGAATGAAAGAATAATTTTCAATTAATTAAATTAACATAGACACAGAGCATTAAAACCGGAAAGGTAAAAGTGCTGTAGGCTAAGAGAAGCAGCAAAGAAAACAGAACACAAAAAACTAACGGCATTGTTTATAACACCTGGTTCTAAAAGAAAATTAAAGGCAGGGCGCGATCATCCTCATTAGGGAAGACATGTGCCCCACAGTGGGCTAAGCCAGACTGACGACGATGGTGATTTGGAAATGAGACACGTGTCCAGCTGCAGTACGATAAAGAGGGTTGACAAGAATGACTCTTTTTGGATATTTGAACAATGTTTAACTAACACTAGGTAAAAGACGTAAAATTTCTCGATGATCAATATTGTAGTGGTTACGATCATCACCTTGTCTATGTACACCGTTGTACACAAGTCTTTCCTACGGGCGTTTTGCTCATAATCCCCACGTTGGTAATACAGTTTGTGGAGTGCAGACAGCCTGTTGTACCACCTCTGCTGGTTCCCGTGGGCAGCCAGATTATTCTGCTATATCTCGATCAGCCAGCGCCAGGCTTAGTCGCCTCTTACGACCACCTAATATCCAAATAAGAGGTCGAGGATGTATTCTGACTTCCCCCGACGCACATAATATCAGAGTAATAGTAAGTAAACAAATCTCAATAGATTTACTTGAACGTACTATCTTTCAGGCCACGCTGCCACTCCACTTCTCCGTGCGGGACTTACGCCACGCATGCCAACATGGTCTCCGCGCCAAAACACATTCTGCTATCCATAAATTTATAGAAAGCAATGTATTAACGTAAAATCTGATTTTGAACAGATTAAGCACCTATGATTTCTGAAGCAATGACTCACGTATGCATCGCTGTCGAAGCTCGATGCAACTGCATCTATACTGCATTGTGGATGCACCTCACATGCATCGTATTAGTTATGTTAAAGTGCGCTTGCGGGCGACGCGACGCATCGCTAGCACCTACTTGACCACACGGGCTGTTCTTGCTAGTTTTGAATTGAATGCCCCCTTGTTTATTGACGCATCGCACCTTGAATATGCGATGCGTTACTAACGCGTCGCGGACAGTTCAGTTCTAACTTTATAATTATTACTTTTAAGAAATCGTATTAGCGTTGTTGCGATATGTCGTGTGGTTCTGGCGCAAAGGAAATTAATTGATAAACTTATCCATCGTTAATAATATTCTGTGTCATTCTAACATTACACCTGTAAAGGTTTGGTTTTGTGTAACGTCACGCCTGTATTTCTCCGAAGAGGTAGATAGAGTGTAATACATTCCCATGTCCAGGCATATCTGGTCACCAGACATATAATATATTATGTCCTACCATAGAATAAGGGGTGGGATGGTTTTATATGCGTTTTTTTATTATAAATATAGGCTTACCCTCCCCCTCTCTCACACTACATCTCTACTGACACCATGTATTGAATTTTTCAACCTTCTACTTTTTCAACCCACCCTTTCAACCCACACTAACATATCGCCCAGCTTTGAGGGCGTTTATCTTATATTATAATAAGGGATGCTTATTGGTCATTGGTAGATCAGATAGTGTATAACGAACAACAACAATCTAAAATATAATTTAACACACCAAACAACTTTAACGTCGTCGTGATGTATCCAATATGTAATACAACGCGTCTTATTTATTAACGCACCGCACCTCGTATGTACGATGCGTTAGCGCGTTAAATGAATTCAACTGACAAGGAGACGTGCGAACGTAATCTTCGGTTTTCGGAAATGTTTTGATGATGTTAAACTTTTTTGCAATGTATGAAAACTTTAATAACATAATAAAAAAAGCGATTTTTATGATAATTAAGGGTTACTCTTATTGAGTTAAATAATTTCAATTTATATAATGTTAATTTTACGCTGAAAAGAATGAAATCTATAACATACTATTTAGATCTATAATAAACCTACAGTCTAGTCTGGTGCTTATATAAAACTCTAAGAGTGTTAATACAAACGACAGCCAGTTCTTATCTTAATTCAGTTGTTCACGTGGACTAGTCTACCAGTCAGAGCTTCGAAAATACCAAGGAAATAACAGAAATAATCGAAGTATGAGCGCCGCGGTTACCTTCGAGAAAGAAACCATATCATGATCATATCCATATGACGATGGTTCGCTAATAGTTTATTGTAAATACTTTCTTATTCAAACGGTTCGTATTTACATATTATACGGGTAGGTACATTATTAAACTAAGTACCAGATTAATTAACGTGTATTCTTCGCGAAAGCTTGACTTGTTCCGGAACTATTCGAGTTTTAGGCAAGCGTGTTTACAACTTAGTGAGTTAGTGGTAAACAGCGAGTCTATCGCTACTAAAAAAAATCCGAGCTTCATGTTCATAAGGCTTCTTTGAAAGGGATCAACCTAATCTGATGATACGTTCATTGGCAGGCAGAGGAGCTAAATAGTAAATGAGGTGAGGATAGAAGAGAGAAGCAGTCGATTAATTAATTCAACAGATCTTGTTTTATTTGCAAATATTCACAGTAAATGTAGTTTTAAGTATTACCACGACAACTACTACTAATACTATACTAAAAACAAACTAGGTACTATTGTAATTCGGTACGTAACACAACCATCGATTAACTATTTATTTCCATAGCCCCTTCCCATTTAACATATGCTTAGAAAAGTCCTCACATCCGAGTGAAATATGGTGATCCCAATGCCCAACATAATTCTGTCCGGTGACCACATAAACGTGTCAGGACGGCGGACGAAATCGGCTAGATTGTTTTTAGATGTACAATGTACACGCAGTATAAAATATGAGATGTATAATAAGACGCGTGTAAGGAATCCCTTAAAGGAATATTTAATAAGGTAATTGTAGTACGCGTTGTTTATTCCACTTGGTGCCTTATTAGAATCTCTTTCACATGAGAATTGTATATTGTGAAAATTGATCACGACTACATACGGACCCAATAGGATTTTAAGTATAGGGCAGCAAAAGTCATCTTGCAATTTTTAACTGTACTTTTAGAAATATAAGTTCCAAGGTTAATATTAATTCGTTGTAACGGTGAAGGAAAACGCCGCGAGGAAATCTACACCTCTAAAAGTTCTCCATAATGTTTATGAGGGCATGTGAAGTCTACCATCTTGTATTTGGCCAGCGTGGCAGTTTATGGCTCGCTGAAAATTAAAACAAACATGTACCTATACGCAGTACCACCGCTACGCATATTTCTGTCGTAAAGCAATTGTTATTTAATCGTAACCTGTGCCTCGTTCTGATGGGTTTGGTGCCGGTCCGCCTGTGTCCTGAAGTCGACCACCGCAGTCTTCGGAAGCTATTTTTTATTATTATGCGCTTTGTATAGGAGGCTTTGTATAGGAGGCTTTGTATAGGTATCCCAATACCAACAAGGGTTTCTCTTCAAGGCGGACATGGAGTCATTAAACTTTGATTGCAAAGATACAAAAAAATGAAGTAAGTAATATTATTACAGGTGTTACGCATTGGCGCACAGTGGCATAAACTCTACGCATTTAGGCTACGGACACATATTAAACATTCGTAGAGCGCGTAGCTGTCTATATAATGTCACATCGGTAACTCAGCGCGCGCGTGTGTCGCCTGCCTATTGCCTTGGATGGAATTAATTATCGAATCCGATTACCTGTCGATTCGTGACGTCATAACCGATGATGAACGTCGTAACGATTGGTGCGTTGGTTCTGTGAGTAGTGAATCTAACTACTGAGCTAGGGTTCGTGAGTTCGATTCCGACCAGATATTTGTTCACGATAGATGAATGAATGGATTCTATGGAGCGATTTTTTGTCGTAGTTTTGTAAGGTACGGTATAAATATTACAATTGATTCGTTGGTCGTATTGGTTGCAAGCGCTACCGCCGTATGAAAGGTCCTTGGTTGAAATCAAAGGTTGGCCATAATTGGATTTATCTAAGTTAGACTTTCTAGACTCGAAGTTTGGATATGTTTCCTGTGTATGGTAATAGACTCACCAGATACCCCATAATTGGACGTAAACTTAACCGATGAAACGTGGGAGTATATTACACTCCTCTACCTACCTCTTCGAGGAATACAGGCGTAAATTACGTTACATCTTCAGCAAGCAAAGAACGGAGCGCAAGTGTACTTAACGAGCACTAACTTTAAGCAGAAATATATCAATTTCCAATTACAGTGGCGAAAATAAACAATTTGTCAGTTGACTGCCACTTATCATACCTGCGAAAAGCAATGACTACCAAAAACCACAGCGGAATACCCAACTATCGAGACGAAAATACAAAATACACTGCAATTACTCATTTACAAAATACTCTTCATAAAATATTGCTCGAGATTCGAGGGTTTCAGACAATAAAATACAGAATATTATCAGCCGAATGGCCAATAACCGAGTATTCAGAGAGAAGCAAATGCATCATAATTAGGTGCTTTAAGAAAAATTTGCGCACACTCGCCGATTTCAATAGCCTTATTGTGTACATTGCTGTTGCCGGCGCACGTCACAATACGACTTTTTGCTAACTGGCTAGATACAATATTTCGTAACGATTGAAACTTGGAAGTGTACTACACTCCTCGAACTACCTCTGCGGTTATTAATGGCGTGATGATGTCCCGTATAAGATATTAATTAAAAATAATAAACTTAATTAGTAACGAACCTTAATTAATAAAAAGAGAGATATTAAAATTATTAACAATATTTTACAAATAGTTTATATGTTTCTGTCAATTCATTGCGAATTGCAAAAATATAATTTCTATTCAACTTGAATATAGTTTATATTTAAGTACCTACACAAAATCTATTTAGACTGTTTGTGGATGCGCTGATCGAGGAATATCCTCGCGGCGTGCCCCATCTCTGTCACGCCCATAGCGTCGTCCCGCTCACACGTCATTATGTTATTAGCCCCGTGGTACATGAAGAGCTGTGATTAGCGAATGATTAAGGTCCATTCAACATAATCATGTAATTATTTATTTATGTTTTAAAGGCAAGTGTGTTTTGTACGTAGTATACGCTCAAATGCCAGATAATACTTTGACTTTCGTTTTTAAAATGCTTTTTTTAAATATAATTCGTGGTATTTACGTTTTTGTTGATATTTGTTATTTTATTCTTGTATAAATGACTATATAGACAACAGTAGCGAATGAGACATTTGATATTTACCATTAAATGTGACTGACGTATTGGCGTATTAATCGAATGTTTATTTATAATACTTACATTATTAACAATAGTCTCACAACGTATTCCTGGGGACTAATAACGAACTGGCTGAAAATGAACCTTGTTTGAACATTTATCTGTTATTCAGCGGTATACTGCGTCAGTGAGTGAACGGCACGCAGTACCGATATCTACTCACGATCGCTAATGAAATGAACGAGAACATTCTCTAGTGCGCCGAACACACGGCCCACGGAACGTTCAGTCAATCACTACTATTGCACAGCGTCTCATATTAATATGAAAATCTAGTCTATAAGTATCTGTCATTCGTTTCTCGCTGCCCATTGTATTTCTGGCTCGGCTTAATAATAAAAAGAAAAATAAATTATTATCGGCAACATCTTTTCGAAGAGCATGGTGTCGTCATCTAGGCGATAGCGCTGCCATCTATTTCAAACAATGGCGTCAACTTTACATGTAGTATACTCTACGTCAACTTTATACTCTGTATAAAGTATAGGGCAAGCGCTCTACATAAAGTCACACTTGATGCACAAGAGACAATATGTAAGATATTGTAAAATGACACTGCCTCGTTAGTCGAGTGATCACAAGCGCGACTGCTGATCGAGAGGTCCTGGGTTTGTTCCCCGGGTCGGGTACTACCAAGTTCCTTATCTTGCAATTCCTATTTGTCCCTCGGAGTCGGAATGTATGCCCAGTGCATGGCAACATACTCAACCCCTATGCGACAATAGAACATAACAGGTGAATGATGGGAGTGTACACACTACACTTCTGATCCTACCCTTTCATGAAATATAGGCCTGTATAAACGAAAGTTACAGTAATAATTAAGGAATATTATGCTCATTCGCGTGCAGTTCGCAACAGCAGTGAGTCGCCGAGCCGCAGCGCTGGCCACGCCGGAAACACACTATAGCGCTCATTATCGAGCTTCAGAACAAATATGTAGTTACGTGAGACGCTGCGCGCCGCGCGCCGCAGCCGCACGGCGCCCTGCACCGGAAACGTAACACGGTTACGTTGTAGAGTCTCGCGGTTATAAAAGATCTGGGGAAAACCATTAGTTAGCAAAACGTGGATCCTTACATTCATCATCATCATTAATATTACCCCGCAGGCAGTGTCTGCCGCGACCTCGCCGCAATCGGCGGGAGCTCGTGAAGAAAGACCTAGTATACGAGCAGGTCCGAGACGAGTCGGATTTTATCTATCTATTGTTAGATATATGAGTATGTTTGATTTCATAACGGGGGTTGCCTTTTGCCGTACCAGTTTTACCTGTCGTTCAAGATCACTGCCCTAATAGATTTCTCATCATCATCCCCTTATCGTCCTATTGTACACCAGGGAGACTGAAGGCTGTAGCTTGCCAGGTGTGCGCACAAGTAGACTTCATACATATAGATATATATAGACATATTTTAAAGAACATCGGAGTCTGCAGGAATCCTCACGATAGTTTACTTCACTGTTGCCGCAAGTTAGGTAGGTATATTTTGTTTTCAAAGAGAACATAATTTTGTAAAGAGGTGCGCGGCAGGAATTCAAGCCAGGAACCTCAGAAGTGAAGTAAGCTACGCTATTATGACTACTTCAGTTAATATTAGTTTTTATTATTATAAGTTATTATTGAGCATTATAAAAACAAACCATCAAATTGTGGTTAATACCATCGCTACTGCAAACATATGTCATGCTTCCGTTTCTTCGTCTGCAAATAAATAAATCCAAGGACTTATTTACCGATCACATTTCTTCGAAAAGGTTCAAAAAAATAAGGCCGTGTATATACCTAATAAAACACAATTAGTCCTTGTACATGATGCATCTTGTTAACTTACTGGAATAACAAACCGCGCGTTTAACTTTATGATCCGATTTTTAATTACATCACTCGTTGTAAAAGGCCCTCTTAACTGTGTTTAGGGTTCTTCGGACCCTTTGGAAACATTTATCCTTACAAATATTACACAATTTGTTTTACATATTTTTGTACAAATTGGTATACAATGGGAATGTTGATGGACGCAGGTGCTGACAGAGACCAGGGCACGTGATCTCGACCAAACAGGTGACATACTTTCTGATAGGGGAGTCATAAAACTACGAAACTGCGTGCCTATGTGGAGAGAATATTGAATATAGGAAAATCTCGTGAGGTCAGTAAGGATAGACATATTTGGGACACGTTGCTTTCTGCCTAGCCCATAATGGACCAGGTTTCATGATACAACAACAACAATAATAATCTTAAGTAATATTACATTATTATTATTATTTATTAAAAACGAAATAAGTCTGTCACGACCGTACCAATCGGAAATCCAGTCAATAAATAACCCACGTGGAAAATAATATTGACAGTATGTATGTATTACAATTACTGTCCTATCACATCACGTGTAATAGGGCTGGTAAACAAGTAAACTGACAACTTGATGAGATAAATGGGAACTGTACTCTATGTAGGACTTTCCTTGGTCTTTGTAGAGCTTTAGCAATTGCCCCGCACTGAAGTATGGTCTCGCCCTGTTCAGATCGCACAGCTCTTTGGTATAGTTTAGCTTTACTTTATAAATGACTCCGACTCTGTCCACTACTTGATATGACCACTCCCAGGACTCTGACGCTCACCCTAATCTCCTCTGGTCCCCATAGGGTTACGTAGAGAGCACAATATCTATGTATGAATTGTCACACTGACTGCGCCTCGGACGTGGTTCCGTACGAAGTCCACAGAAACAGTAAGTACAGTTTTATTAGAAGGGATTTACGACTGCTAATGATTGGTTCAGCAGCGGGCGGTCGCGGGCCGCGCGGCGCTAGTGGCGCGGTTTTACTGCGCTTCTCGTGCTGCCGGTATATAGGACCGGTATATCGATCGGTATTATAATTGGATGGTCATTATTTTTGTCGTATTTACGATTAATGAAATGTTAAATAAACAAACAAGGAATGGACAATACATGATGGGGAAGTCAATAGTCACTGAAACCGGCGCGCGGGGGTAAGGAGAGCAAGATTGTAGGAAAAGCATGTCAGACTTGTAAGGACAAAGATATTTGGTAATCGAAACTCACTGCTTGCCTCACAAGGTACCTGATCAATGCGTAATAATAACTAAACTTAACTTATTTATTTGCATATTAACCATATAAAAATAAATTATATGAGAATTTAATGTCTGTATCCAGCCATGATGACATAAAGGCCGATACACACTTGAGCGATTTAATATTCCCAATACCAGCTGATTTATTAAAGTCCAATACACACTAGAACGTGGCGGTGCATGTTACGGGTGTGTCAATTTCGAACCACACTTGTTACAAGTAGTCGGTGCGAGGCCCTTAATTTTTTCCTCTCTGTGTATCTCTAACAAGGTGTCATAAATGTTTTAATAAATAAACAGAGCGCGGATAATTAGATCCCAATATCTTAACGACGCGAATAAACGAGTCTACTTGGAATTCATTAAGTCCGATATCTTAATAGGACCAATAAAATCCTACAGAATGGGGTTGCAGCTTTAAATTACAAGCTGGTTAAGTGAGGTTTGGACGTGCGTTCGAACGGAAGCGAGTGAAAGGCAATCATGTACAGATTAAGAAATTTCGTTAGATAAATATTTTGAGGCATCTAATCCTAAAGTAGGTGGAAAGAAAGCCCAAATTACTGTAAATTGGCGTCAGATAAATTTCGTATACATATATTTTATTTGTATGTACGTATTTTTTCATAATAGTGAAAAGACTGTCATAACAGATGATTATTCCACCTTCATATAAATATTGTCCACATCGTACCAATCATTCCTAAGCGCACTATAGACTCTGCTCGGTCGCTGATCGTCCCTCGCTCGCGATGATGCAGTGACCACGCCAACATTCACCCGAACAACAGTTCACAAGTTAAACGCAATAAAATACTTAATTTATTGGATAGCGAAATGAATTTTGAGTGTTCGTTTTACAAATTATTGAGTGTAATATAAACAGATGTTACGTTAATATAGGTACTATTTGTT
>DWTO01004574.1:0-11428 GCA_018244755.1 Jemadia pseudognetus
CCGGTTTCGGAGACTTCTAACGTCCCCATCAGATAAAACCTTATCTATTTCATCTAGATAGGTCAGTCTTGGCCTCCCTCGATACTTACATCCATCAACAGTTGCTTTTGTTTGAAGTTTGAAGATGATAACAATTTTGTTTGTGTTGTAGCACGGAAGGGTTGGATACCATGCATTTTGATCTTCATGCAGTGTGCTATTAAAATAATCTAATTATATTGTGGCACTAATAGTATCTTCTTTTTATAGAAATAGTACAGAGAAGTAATTATCCTGTAAATTAATATACAATATTTATTTTACAGTATGTGAGCTTCTTGCTGATGATGAAGTTGAAATAGATCCTGGATGCTCCAAATATTGGTGTGAAAAGGCAGAAGCTACATTTCCAAGACATCCAATAACATTCAAACTTAGAGAACGACTTCTCTCTACCAGTAATCCTGATTCTGAAGCTTTGGTAAAATTCTTAAAAGCTGAACTTGAAGTAAGACCTAAAGATGTGACTCTTCACATCCGTCTTCTGAAATATTATTTACTTAACAATCAAATTGCAGAAGCATTTGATCACAGCTGCAATGTAGAGTTTGATGACCAACTTTTTTTAAATAATTACACCTGGTATGACACACTCTCAGAAGTCCTTAAACATAATGCTCTCAACACCAAGGACTGGTTACATCAATTACTTTTACTAACTGTCAAGGAAAGACTTTGTGCTCTGAGTTTAACTGAAGTACCTAATGGCTCTTCAAAAGGTTTAGTTGAGTCAAATGATCTTCTATGTAGTTATGATCAAGCATTGGAGAGTGTCCACAAGCTTGGAGCACCTGGATTAGGAGAATTTCATTCAAGTTTAATATACCATCACCGTGGTCAGCTTGCATTTCATACTGCAACTTATTTATTGAAAAAAGCTAAGAAAAGTCAAATGGGTTGGCGTGAAGCAACAAAATTTGCAAGTCCCTTAATGCTAATTGCTTGGCAAACAATACCTATAGATCCTAAACTAAATTGGTTAAATCATGCACCTAAAAAGCAACAGAATGCAATTTACCAAATTTTTTTAGAGGGGTCTTACAGATGTTCCCAATCTGGTCATTACATATTATCAAATATACAAGAAAATAGTCAAGTGTTATTAGATCATATTTCACAATTCTTTGCTGGTGCTCATTGGAGAGACAAGATTTATGAAGTAGTATTCCTAAGCAGAGATCAGACAGTAAAAAATAAATCATCACACTTGTTATCAAACACTTTTAATAATCCCACTCTCAGACTACCACGAAAACAAGAAGTAGAAGCTTATGATGATCATGCTCTAAGGAAATATCCAAATTCACTTCACCATTTTGTGTGGACATTGCTCAACTATAAAAATTTTGCCACTTTTAAATGTTCTTTGTTTGACATGTTAATGACAACTACAAATAATTATGGCGCTGAAAGCCTAAATAAACTGGATATTTTTGCATTCTTATATAGTGCTACATTATCAACGAAAAACAAAGATAATAATAAACTTGCCATTCATAATCCTGGCAAACCCAATATACTTCCTGCTAACATTTCTGATGTGTTGTGCACCATTTCACAAATGAAATGGTGGGATTGTGCATATAAATACAGCCAGAAAGAGTTAGGTACTGATCTAACTGGCATACATTCAACTTTAAATAGTGGCATTGAAGTAATAAGGTGTGTCGATAATCATGGACTTGACCCTAAACTCCTTTGCATACTCGGTAGGATATTTAAAGAACAAGCAAATCAATGTAATATAGTAGATGAAAAACACAAGTTACAAATGAGAGCTCGTTTATATTATTACTCAGCCATTAACCTTCTTGAGAAACTTAAAGGTAAAGTTGTTTTAAAAACGCCAGAAAAGAGACTATTTGATTATACATATAAGGATTTTGATACAAAGGAATTAACCACTCTAATAGAAGAATGTAAAATGTATGTAGCTATCACTGACATCAATGATGGTGAGTTTGAAAAAGCTATCGAGTTGCTTTCAGGCCTTAAATCGCCAAGTGCTTGTTACTACCTCAGTGAGACTTACAAGAAATTGGCATTTCAAGAAAAGAAAAATTCTTCATATGTGGAATCTGAAATGAAATATGTGACTTTATTAAATAAAGCCAAATATTTTGCATATAAAGCTTTGGAAAAACTCAAAGAAACAGATATAATTTACAAAGATAGTGCATTGTATTCTGATGTTCAAGAACTAATTGAAGATATTGAGTATTCTATGAATAAAATTGATCCAGATATTTCCAACTCTGCTTTAAATGAACTATCATCTGATGATAATGAATCAATAGGTGGAAACGAATTTATTTCTTTAAGATCTAAATCAAGTGTATATCATAAGAAAAACGTAAGTTCGACTCCAAAACCATCAAAAAAACATATTTCTACGTCCAATATGACTAATTACCGGACCGCTGTAGACACGCAAATCTTAGACAGCAGTCTAATGGATCAAAAGTTGTTAGAAAGAATTGAGAAACAAATTAAAGGTTTGCAGAAAAAAGACACAACTATTAATGACTTTATGGAACAGACAAAAGAATGGTTTGATGAAAATCGTAAATTGAGTAACCAAATAATAAATAGCATTAATAGCAACATTCACAACACTACAGAACAATTCAAGCTTTTGAAGATCTCTGTAGATCAAGTAAGAGATCAAATTGAGGAATGTAAAAATGAATGTAAGGATGTTGGTGATTTAAAAAAACAGATAGCTGAGTTAAAAAAAGAGTTGAGCAAATTTAAAAAAGCTTCCTCGGAACAGACAATAGACGAAAATGAATTATACAACTTAGAGGAAGAGTATAGGGCTAATGATAATGTCGCAGGTTTTGGAACACAATTACCCTTTGGACCTTCACAAGTAATGCCGCAATTTGCCCAGCGTCTTCTGCCACCATTTCCAGTTCCCACGAATCCCTATCAATTATATGGACAAAACTTTTACAATCTTTATAATCATTATTCACAGTTCCCTCAAGTTCCAGCTATTCCAGGAGCGCCTCCAATATTCGATCCCACTAGATCTCAAACCAACTATCCCGGTGTTTATACAACCCAGGATCAGATGTATTTAGATGTATCTAATCTTGTTGCTCCAACCATACCAACTATACCTACAGTGCCAACAGTCCCTGCCGCAACAACAGTGTCAGTTCCCATTGCGTCTTCAATCTCAGCCGTGCCTCTAGTCACTTCTGCTTCTACTAAAATATCAACCTTAATCACGAAGATCACACCAAACGTAGAGGTGAAAGATACTTCAAGATTGCCAGTGAATGTAGTTATTACTTCTTCAGATCCTTTACCTGCATGTACGTCCGCTCCTACGCCAATATTGAGTGTAACAATCCCACCTAAGCATATCAAAAATAGTCCACACAATTACCAAATACCATTGCCTTCAGTTAATGACACCAAAGGGGTAACATCTTCAGTGTTCAGTTTCCCTTCGGCTAGCAGTAAAGGAGTAATATCAAATGCATCAGTGGCAAGTTTGCCAAGTTGGAATAATTCTACAGTATTTTCAAATAATAGGTCCGAAAACTCTGTTATTGCCCCGTTGAATTTAAGTGGATCTAAACAGAATGAAGAATCAAAAACCGTTGTTGATGGAATCCTTACAGCGCCCTCACCAAATACTAGTTTAAATAAATCTAGAACTTTATCCGAAAAAAGTAATACATCGATCGAAAACTATGATCCATGCCCTGACTTTAAACCAATTATACCTCTACCAGCCGAGGTAAAAGTAACTACTGGCGAAGAAGACGAAACCGTTATATTCAGTTCAAGAGCCAAATTATTTAGGTTTGTTGATAAACAATGGAAAGAAAGGGGACTTGGAGAGATGAAATTATTGAAGCATAAAAAAACTGACAAGGTCAGGGTACTTATGCGAAGAGAACAAATACATAAAATCTGTGCAAATCATATAATCTCAGCTGAAATGGACATAAAGCCTATGAAAAATGAAACCAAAGCTTATTTCTGGGTAGCGAATGATTTTGCGGAAGAAACGGTTATTTTGGAAAAATTCTGTATTCGATTTAAAACAGCGGATATAGCAAAAAAATTTTACGATGTATTTGAAAAGGCTCGACAAGAAGCTTCACTTTATAGCAAAAATGAGGTTAACATAAAATCAGATGAGTTAAACCCCAACGCAGTGTCGGCAGTGAATAAAAGCGTAGTTGGTGACGGAAGCAAAACTGTTATTGGTGGCTTTACTTTTAGTACTGCACCTACATTTAAACCGGTATCTGAAACTACCAGTAATGATCAGAAAACTGAAAATACTACTATTAAAACCAACTTATTTGGTGGATTGACATTTACAAAAAGTACCAGCTCTCCATTTGCTAATATATTCACAGCACCATCCATTCAGAACTTGGATAGCCAGCCAATTCAAAGTGATACACCTAAGAAATTGAATACTTCCGATGTTGAAGAATTTGAACCTACCGTTGAATTCAAACCTGTAATTCCATTGCCTGCATTAATTGATCAGAAAACAGGAGAAGAAGACGAAAACGTTCTGTTTGAACACAGAGCCAAACTGTTGCGGTTCGACACCACTGCCAAAGAGTGGAAAGAGCGTGGTCTTGGTAACATAAAGTTACTCGTACATAAAGATAACATCCATAAGGTGCGATTGTTAATGCGTAGACAACAAATAATGAAAGTATGCTGCAATCACGCGATAACAAAAGAGATGGTTTTCAAAAAAATGCCCAATATGGAGAAAGCGGTAACATGGTGTGCCAAAGATTTTTCTGATGGTGAATTGGTAGCTGAAACATTTTGTTTAAGATTTCAGAATGTACAAACTTGTGACAATTTTGTTTCTGCTATCACAGCTGCTCAGGCTAATATGAATGATGATTCACAGATGGTTAAACTGGAGCAAAATACAATGAAGCCGATAACGCAATCCAGTTTAGGTGACAAATTGAAACCTAAACCCGGATCTTGGCATTGCGAAACATGCTACACAAATAATCTTGAGAACTTTGAACAGTGTGCTTGTTGCGAACAACCAAAACCCAGCGGAAGAAATTTTAGTACTAAAAGCACAGTACCTGTATCTTACAGTATTCATAAATTTATGCCAAAACCTGGTACTTGGGAATGTAAGACTTGTATGCTCCGCAACGAAGCGGACAAAAACACCTGTGTTGCTTGTAATACAGGAAGAGATTCAACAATGCAAAAAAATGACTCAAAATTTGTACCAACCAATCAACCAATAACATTTGGTATACCTGGACAAACGTCAAACAGTCTTACTTTCGCCAAAGATCCTATTCCAACTGTAGTTGCAGGTTGGGGCGATCTATTTAGGCCTAAAGAAGGAACGTGGCAATGTAATCAATGTTTAGTACGAAACAATGGGAATGTAAATGTGTGTTGTGCCTGCAATAACCCTAAAGATGTGGATACGACTACAAAGACAATTAAATACGAATTTGGCTCTACAAATGATGGTACAAAAAACAAAAATCAGGTCACTAATTTGTTTGAGACCCCCAGTACACAGAAATTTAAATTTGGTATTCCTGGAAATCAGACAGCTATTGTAGTTTCTTTTGGCGAGCAAAAAGCTACGACGAGTGTTTTTGCTATTACCAAACAGCCGACAGCAAGTGATGGGCCAATCAATTTTTGCTTGAAAAAGACCGACGAAATTAAACAAACTAAGTCAGCTTTACTTCCAACTCCCCAACTAAATTGGACGGAAATTAAAAACTTTGATTTTATGGGAATAAAGCCCAAAGATCAATCCGACAATAATACGACAGAATGTAACAATCAAAAATTGAGCCATATAAAGGATATATTTGGAGAACACAGTGTTGAAGCTAAAGTAAGTTGTTTATTATTATTATTCATTAAGATGTTTAGCATTTGAATATAAGTACAATGTTCTTAAACGATTATTATAATACCACACTAGGTCCTTTATCGAGTAGGCATCGACAGAGAGAAAGAGAAGCATCTCATCATACAGACCTGACATGTTTCTTTCATTTACATAACTCATCAATCTCTTTCAAACTACATAGAGGCTATATTTGTTATAACATCACGCCTGTAATCCCGAAGAGGTAGGCAGAGACGTGTAGTACACGCCCATGTTTTACCCGTTACGTTTACGTCCTACTACGAAGTAGGTGTTGAGCGTAACGCCATTAACCGGGCACATTTCGAGACTTCGAGCCACAACTAGAAAAGTTAAATTAGAAAAATCCAGTAGTGCCCATCCGGGATTTCAGCCCAGGACCTGCCGATCGTCAGTCGTGCTTGCAACCAATACTGCCAACGAGGCAGTCATATTCGTTATGAAATTATAACATGAATTTTGCAACGAATATTTAGATCATGGTACACACAGTATTTAAACTAATGTACGTAACTTCGTAAGTCATAGCAAATAAGCCAAAAGCCTTGGTAGAGTATTGAACCTGGTTTTTTAATGGGTTTATGTCATTGTTATTTCCAATTTGGTCTAAATTTTGTACCCATAGCATTAAATATTGTTTAACATCTTGTGCAATGAGCAATATATACCAATAATGAAATGTAGTTTTAAAACATATTATTTCCTTACTAACAGAAACAAGAAGAACCCAAGGGAGAAACAGGTTTAGATGACGTAATATTTGTTAAAGAAATACAAGCTTCTGCAGAAGACAAACAGAAAGCTAGAGAGCTGAAACTACCCGAAAATTTCTTTACATACAAAACCAAAGACCCATGTCAAGGATGTCGTGGCTGTAAAACTGAGGATGAGGAGGCAACATTTGAACTTGTGAAGCCTATTAAAGTACAACAGAAATGTGGCTTTGGTCTTTCAACTCCTGTAAAACCATTAATGCCAAACTTTCAAAGTCCAACAAATTCTGTGTATGGGACTCCAACTAGCTTTGAGAAAACAATGGATACAACTGTATTCCGTACTCCACTAGAAGCAAAAGGTTCCAATAGTAGCTCTGATAATGGTATGGAGGAGGGTGATGTTACCAATAAAGAGAACACATTTATTGTAAATCCTAATACAGGCGTGAATACTTTTGTAATTGGGAAGGGTTCTATTTTAACCCCACCTAAACTAGGAACCCCGAATATTACAAAAGATGAAAAGGATGCATCAATAGAAAAACCTGAAGTAAAAACTAGTGAACCAAAGCCAATATTTGGTGACAATTCAATTGGGGTTTCAATAAACAAGCCTATCTTTATCACTACAGAAAGCAAAGTAGAAGGAGCTCCAGACACTGCGGTGAGGTCAATCTTTGGAACAGATGACCAAAAGCCAGTTAACTTGTTCAGTGGTTCCTCACAAGGGAGCATATTCGGTCCTGCTGCTATGAAAAACTTTGCTTTCTCAAGCACTGCCACTGGTCAGAACACAGTTTTTGGAAACATTTTTAGTAATAATTCTGCAAATGTTTTTGATGCAAAAGTAAACGATAATAAAACCTCTGCAGAAATCACAGGTACAGATGATGGTAGTTCAAAAAAAGTTGTTGATATCGAAGCCACAGAGAAGGAGGATACACCTTTCAAACTTGACAATAGTCTAACATTTGCAGCGTTATCATCTAGTGCCGCTGGATTTAATAGTGAAAGTAAGTATTTCGTATGAAATTCGGATTAAATTTTTTACAAATAACGATTTTTAGATGTACTCATTATTGTTTTGCCTGTTGCAGAGAAAGTAGATTTTCAGTGGGAAGGTGCCGGTCAGCAATTGTTCGGTGGCAAAGGCAGCGAGGCGAAAGACAAGCCAACAAGAGAAACTGGCGCAGGGGACAACTCTGCGCGCGCTGCTGCGGACGATGAAGATTACGATCCCCAGTACGAGCCTATAGTGCCCCTGCCGGACAGGGTGGTCGTTACGACGGGAGAAGAAGACGAGGTGCTCGTCCTCTGTGTGTTTGTTCAGTGCGTTGTGGAGACGTGTGCTCGCTGTGCTCAATCTGAAAGTATACTTTATTAAAAGTTTCAAACGTTGAGTTGAAAGTCCTCCAAGGGACACCTGTCAGGCGAGCAATATCGATATTTTGAGGAATAAAATGTTCATTTTGTCGCTTCAATGCATTTCAACAACACGATACTACAACTTAGGAGAGCTTAGATCCAGAGAATCTATTATGTACTAAGCTGTAGACTAGTGAATTCAGTCGCTTTGTTCACTAAGCCGACCTCGCATCTATAGGCTGGTAAAACAGTCTAGTACCAATATAATTGTGTACACAGAAAATGACGCCAGAGTGAAAATTAGTGAAATGATTTGAAAGTTTTTAAAACCCATTCACTTTCTTTTCTGGTACGTAATATAAAATATTTTACAGGAGAAACTGTTTGGCGAGCGTTGCAAGCTATACCGGTATGATGAGAGTACTCGAGAGTGGAAGGAGCGCGGTATCGGCGAAATGAAATTGCTGTATCACCCTGGACGCAATTCCTACCGGTTATTGTTGCGAAGGGAACAGGTATGAATTAAATTAACTATTATTCACTTGTGCATTTTCATGGATTTTTCTTACGGCGTACTTAATACGTTCGACACACTATAATTTACGACGTACTTAATTTATTTATTTATATAGATCACAAACATACTTTACACTTTATATGTTGGTTAAGGACTACTTATACAAGCTTATATAATTAGCGAATTAAGAGACGAAATAATAATAAAAATAATAGTTGCATATTAAATATTATTTTCTCTTAGTTTTATTACCTTATCTGCGAAGAGGTCTAGATCATAGGTTTTTGTTAAAGCATTGTATTCCTTAGCGCACCGATTAATAGGAGCATTTCGACCAGTATTAGATTTACATCTTGCAACGTGAAACATGTTGAATCTTGAGACTCTTGACGGAGCGGAAAAATTAAACTTAGATAATAATTCAGGTACAACCAAAGGGCCATTACAAAGTTTTGTGAAAAACATGATGTCTAGCGATCGATCCACTAATGTATGCTTATTGGAGAAAGCTAAACTATCGCTGCTAGAAGTGATGGTTTTTGCCAATTTACATGAATAGGACAAGTGCCATAGAAACCATTTTTGGACACTTTCAACCTTTAACGTATATATCGTAGCAAGGATTCCATGCTACCCTTCAATACACAAATTTGCTTAGAACATTGTACCACTATTGCCGGAGAATGCCTTATTGCTAAATACTCAGCTGTTGGGTAATTCTGAGAAATTCCAAGGAAATGAAACTAAGTTGAAGTCCCCAATAAATATAACGTCAGCGATATTGTTTTGATTAAAAACTTTATTTGAGTTAGATATGAATTCCTCGAAAACATGTTATAAAGGTTTTCACTGTAGTGCTTAGACACACTCTGTATCTCTGTGTTACAAGAACGGGACGCCACTGGCGCTGGTTACATATACTGTGCTGACGTTGAGTAATAATAACTTTCTGAGATTCACATTCGTGTTTTACTTCATCAAATTCGCTGTAAAACAATCCGAGGGTCTCGTCCAATTTTGATAGTTTTTGCAGAGTTTCCTTTATCTGTGTTCAATGTTCTATCCAGATCTTCCTTGATAATCTCGCGAATAGTATGTGCGGAGAGACAAGTACTGGTGGAGAGAGGCTTCGAGCAAATTGTGACCTCGTCGCACCGTGGCATCGCAGTGATCTGAGAGTGTTCACAGCGGCACGACGGGCAAACCCGACATTCTTTAAGCTCTTTTGTAAAGCTGTTACAAATTTCTTTGGTTAAGTTCCTGCAAGTGAAATGGTACTTACTATCTGTACAGCGGCAGCAATCCAACAATGAACATCCCTTAATGTGGTTTTGACAACCTGACCAATTTAGTCGTATTCATTGCAAGCACCAGTTTAAATCCTGACCGTTAGCAGTTTAGAACGTACGGTACAACCGTTAACTATTACCGAGGGAGCGATGCTCGAGCTGTCGTAGGTCAATTAAGCAAGCGTTAGTTATAATTTATTATTAAACTTATTATGTTTATCTTTATATTACAAAAACCACTGGACGTATTTTGATAAAAATACTTTCACTTCATTGACGGCACACAAGACACAAAAATAAACAGTTCATGACACTGACACTTTCATTTTAACTACTTTGTAATAAAAAATGTACGAAGCAAACAACGCTATATCAATGCCGCACGGACAGTGAAAATAATGCATTCATGCGACGTATTGCATGTGAAAGATTCACGCGTGTTACGGGCTTAGGCCCGGCTCTCCGTACTTCAGTTGCGATTCCATCGTCCCCCACGTTTGTTGTTCTCAACAGAATATTGCAAGTGAATGTAGAAGGAGTAATATTGCAGGTGCATAAGGCAGTATTGAACATGCTGCTATTCAAGAAGCTGGTGCTGCTGCCGATGACGAAGACGGACCGCGCGTGGACGTGGGCCGGACAGAACTTCGCCGAGGGCGCGCCGGAGCACGAGACGCTGGCCGTGCGCTTCAAGTCCGCCAAGCTCGCCGCCGCGTTCCACGCCGCGGTGGTCGCCAGCGTGGAGGTGACGCTCGCCTTCTTACGTAACCAACATCTTCTCGGTCCACTTCCACATACAGAATGTGTTGGACAGCGTAAAAGCAAATAATAAATATGCAGTTCATTTCTGTGATGATGATAAATGCCAACATTATATTCATGTGAAATATCATTATGTTGACATATTTTGATGCATTGTTTACGACGTTTAGTGTCTTACGTGCTTGTGTTTTAAGATGTCATTCGACCAGTAATGCCTGGTTTCTGAGGTATCAAGTTGACTTGCCAGTAGCTAGCTAGATTGCTTCAGTAAAATTATGGATATGTTAACTGCCGATTATCTGCCAGTGCATTTCTGAATACACTATCGACTGCTCGATAACTATGGATTCGATAGCTAGTTCGTTAAGTTGCCGCTAGATGGAACCATGACTTTATTTTGGCTATCTAATTTTAATATCTTAAATTTTTTATATTGTAAGCATAACATAATTATTTTAATTGATACGCCCGCGTATATTCAGGGTGCGTTCCAATAACCATTCACAATGATCACGCTCACGACCACGGATTTTACTGTTCCACTAAAGCGCGAGCGTTGGAATCGTAAACCCAAGTGGAATAGGTTTTGGGGGCGTTTTAGGCGTTGAAGTATAATAACAAATGGCGACCTAGCAAAAATATAACAAAGACTTAAAGAGGTCAGGTTACAATGAGTAAATCTTAATAGTAAATTGATTTATATTTAAAACAAAGTATAATTCAATTTTATATAGGTATTCAATATCAGGGGACTATCATATACAATTACATTCAAATAAATCATAATTTGACATTGATATATTGACATCGTTCCTTTGACGTTGTC
>DWTO01004575.1:0-11427 GCA_018244755.1 Jemadia pseudognetus
TATGGCAGTACCTACTTAGTTGGGCTTTTTTGCAAATTTTTACTAATTGTAAATTTTCGATAATATAATTATTATTACCTAGTTAAGTAAAGATTATTTTCATAATTCCTCAATTCCAAGAACGCATATGTAATAAGCACCGAATGCCGAGTAGGGCATTGCGCTTAAAATGATATACATTTATGTATTAGTGATGAAAAGAAAAAACACATCATCAAAACTTCTAAGTACCAAAGGCACGGCAAATACTCTACAATTATGCAACGCCATTACAAGTTGTTGTATTAAAATGATAGCTTATTAATTTGGTGTAGATTAGGCAATAAAACAACAACCCATACATTAAAAGATAAGTAACGCGTGGTTAAAACGATCTTGAGCGTATTGTGTAAAGCCCGCATATTATTAGAATGATTGGAGAAGAGAAAATTGAATATTGCTCGTCGTACCCTTTCGTTGCTATCGTCTTTACTTGATTCATACTTTATAAGAACGGAAGCATGTTCACCATATAATGAAAGCAACAAGTAGTGGGTCGTTATTATCGAAATTACAGTTTTAGAGCTCCATTTATTATAATACTATTGGTACTTTTGTTTAAGTTTGTATCGTCTGAAACAGACATGAAGACGAAATGAGGTCAGGCTTTCACTTAGAAATGAAGGGATTGTTTTGATTTGATATGAAACAAGTAAACAAAAAGTAAAACCCCGTGAGGCATGAAATTGTCAATGTATCTTCAAATGTGTTCAATATTAAAATATTATATATTAAAATTATTTGGAAACTGTATTTCACCTTATTTAATAATTCTATGAATATATTACATGATATGACTGCTAGCTGGACGAGTGCTTGTGAAGCGCCACTGCTGCGATCAATAGGTCCAGGATTCTATCGGGGTCGGATACTACTGCACTACTGTGTCTACCTTCTCAAGGATTACAGGCGTGATGTTACGTAGTATTTATACGCAGACTTATTTATAAGTACTCAGTAAACAAAGCACCGCAATAAAAATTTGCAGGTCGCTATTAAAAACAGTCTGAAGTAAAGAAAAGAAGAATATAAATGCATGTGGTTTTTCACACGCTTTAAAACGTATAGTGTCTCCCATTATCAACTTTATTTCTTTGTAATAGAATCTAGAAACGCTAAGCATCGAATTTGACACAGACTCATTACATATTAGCGTATCATGTACTCATTTGCCCTTTTTTGAATGTTTAATTAATTGGCAATTGCATTTAAAATACGGCGAACAAGACGTTGCGAATTGTAACAGAACAGGTTTTGTTTGTTTTAATGATAACATGTACTGTGTCAGGAATGTGCGAACATAAATTCTCCGTGTAAGTTATGGCTTCACACTGAACACTGAGTTGACACTTATTGTACAGTTGATCAAATAGATTTGCTATCTTGTCCCATTCGCGTAATATGTTCAATGTTTATTAAGTACTTACAAGTGTTTATAGATTTTTTTTTAAATTTCATCTCCATAATATTATCTATAGAGTGAGACGCAGGAAATGTATTAACTAAAGTATTACTTTAATTTAATGTCGATGCTAAATTATTTAATTAATATCTGTTTAATATTGACAAGTTTCAGGCTATGAAACGAACGTAACTTTTCACGTTCCTGACTTTATTTTATTAACAAATTAATTTATTTAAAGAAAGTAAAGAAAATAAGGACATATATCGTAAAACAAAACATGCCTTTGCATCTCAGTGCCTAGATTTTGTTGAAAGAAAAAAGAGTCAGAGACCTGCCACAAGTTTTAAATTCTTCGCTATATCTACCTACATTTATATGTGACATGTGTTCTATGATAATGAATGTTTTAATCTTGCGACGTCGCTACTGTACGAGCCGGACGAGGGATCAACAATATATAATAATATGCATAATTGATGAACAGATTCCAATCTAAGTGACCACAAAAAATGTTATTGTATAGTTTATATCCTTGTATAAATCTATTCCAATCTATTTATTTGCTATTTGAATGTTCTGTCTTTGAAAGCAAAAAACAAGAACATTTCGTAATTTTTTTGTGACCGTATTTTAAGAGAAGGCATATTATTAAAACAAGAACACAAAATATATTTTAATTTCGCATTATTTAAATTACGGAAACGTGCGAAGAAATACATTTACTGATAGCTATTAACTTGAAAAATCAAGTAATATATAACTATCAATTATAATATAATTAATCCAACTTTATAATTGTTAAAGTATTTTTTAAACACGCCCATGCAATGCCCTCACCTACCTTAAAATTTTTTGTAAATAGAATTTATATTTGGGCTTTGTTATTGCGAAATTTTTTTATGATTACAGGGTACTGAATAAACTTTGTCATTTTACGTAAAAGATCCCTCGTCATTCCAAAATAAGTTGCTTGTATTTAACAAGATCACAAGGATGATCATCTATTCTATTACGGCATTGTTATTTCAGAATTAATCACTTTATATTTTCCTACTGCGCGACTGCTGTTCTGGATGACCTGGGTTTTGGTTCCCGAGTCGGACAAAGTATTGTTGAGTTTTTTTACTGGGACATTCCAAATAGCAGCTCAGAGTTTAGTGTTGTGCCCTCTGGCACATAAAACAGATGAAACATAAGAGCACTACACTATTCTGCCTACCTCTTTTGGAAAATAAGGACGTGATTCTCTTATGTTATGTACTTTCCCAATCTAGATGGGCCTCAGATGAACACAGCATTGCTAAGGTTAAGAAGACCACAGCGCCGGTGGTCTCTTCTGTAACGCGAGTTTTCCTCTTAAGCACCCAATAAATCTTCGCCGTAACAAATGTAAGGCTGTGCTTTTAGTAGTCGCAGCCACAGTTTGTGCGACTGAAAGTCGCTTATAAAATATTGTTCAGTAAATTGTATAATATCGTTCGATCGCAGTGGTTTAAGTCTGATTAAAACAACAAGTGACTATAGTGTTTAATATACTGATATTTATGGAACTTTTCGTTACATCATTCAAATGAATGAATAAATCGCTTCTCTAATTATTACGCAGTCTTATCGCAATATCATATGGATTATTTATAGAAAACATACCTCTGGGTTTTAGAGAGTTACAACTACTTCATTAAACTTAGAAGGAAATTCTTAAATTGTTAAAAATAGTACCGTTTCATCTCCTTATAGTAACGTATAAAATTGCGTGTCCTTTTTAATCGCACGCAATACTCAAAGAAATTCAATGTTGGTGACATTTTAACCTATTAACTTACAACCAACCCACTTGTTATTCTCTCTACCTACCTCTTCGGGGATTACAGGCGTGATTTTATATTGAACTATTTAAAATAAAAGACATTCTGAATTTTTGCCGTGTCACACATCACCACAGTGTAATCTTGCCGCAGGTGGCCTACGCCAGAATCATCGTGGAAGGTGACATCGCATTACTAGCTAATGGTGGCAATTTGTGTCGTCGCAGGGAAAGTCGGTGGGCACAACCATTCTTCAAAAGGACGCAAGTGTTAACTTCAATCATAGAAAACGCGCAAGCCAATGTTCCTGCTGAATTTTGATACAATGTCAAAACTACAAGTATTGTACCTCCTGGGCCATGTGATACGTACATATATTAATGTACACCCTAAAATTACTTATTGTACCGTCACCTGTGCTCTGTGGTCCAGGACCACACGCTTAGTCATTCATTGTGTTTTGGGTCGTTATTACTATTTTTGACGATATATTTCTTTAAAAGCAATGATGGCTTAGTTGATTAGACTTAAGGCTCTCGCTCCGGGGATCTAGATTCAAATCATGGCATGCACCTCTTTGTTTATAAAAATATATGCATATTAAGATTAAATATGACTTCCGGTGTAACGGTGAAGGAAAATACCGTGAGGATACTTTAGAGCCCTCAATAACGATATTCCAGGTGTGTGATCACTCGTATGCCCAGTGTTGGGATTATGGGCAATAATCGTTCTGTGGAAGGACATAATATCTAAAAATGTATTTAGACGTGACAGATAATTATGACGTTGCATGGATTGATAATGATGTTTCTGTCACAATAGATCTTACTCTTATACTGTCTGCAGAATTAATATACATATATACGCATATTCTATACTCATTGTCAGTATATTAAAGAATACTGTACTGTGTTAAAGCGACCGCTCACGTCGAAATATTTTAATAATTCGACTACTTCATTACGTTGGTATTATTATGTCATCTTACATATCCTGGTTGACGGACCATAAAAAGTTGCTGTCATTTGCATATCCGTTAAAGCATTCAGTCAAAATATTGTCAGTTGATATGATTGATAACAGAGTCATACTTATCTTCATCTTCATTGCAACATGTAATTATATATAGATATATAATCGTATGTTTGTACGTTTAATATTATACATTTTGTACGAACAAAGTATGCGTAGCAAAATATATACGAATATATATATATTTCGACACGCAACCATCTTTACCGACAACAATTATATTATCATTACTAATAAAACAATACAGTTAAATTAAATTTGATTAATATTTGACTTGTCATTTATCAATATTATAGTCATCATTATTTATACATCGTTATATCACGCCTATACATGTATACGTTATATCACGCTTATAATCCCCAAAGAGAAAGGCAGAGCAATGTAGAACAGTCCCATGTTTCACCAGTTACGTTTACTTCCCACTATGGAATAGGTGGTGAGCCTATTGCCATAGATCGAGCACATATCCAAACTCCATGCCAATACTACAAAATATAACTTAGAAAAATTTTGTACTGCTCGACCCGAGAATTGAATCCGGGACCTCTCGATCGGCAGTCGCACTTATAAGCAACACGACCATCGGGGCATTATTTATATGATTACTACAAACTATATTTATTAAGCGTTTATAATTAAGCTTCACTCATTCTTCGCCATATGAAAGCTAAGATCTACAAGTAATATCTTTAATGAAGTATCCATATTATACTGCTCTCTCTCCTTATTGCTTAGTTTGATCTTTCACTCTGTTTTTATGGCAGTGATATTTTCACCAGAATTACCACAATTTTACTACAGCGTAATATATTGGGGCATTATGAAGGAAAGCGGTGAAACGATCCATCGATATACCACCGCATTGACCTCCTCGATCCCATTAATTAATGCTACTTATTACGCCATATATACATATATGTGCCTTACAGCCCTTACTCAGCTGTACAGACTTGATCAAAAGTAGCTTTTACTTTCTCGTAGTTACACGGAAGAGCTTTCGTAAAAGTGAGGTCAATTGCTTTATGACATCAAAGAAAGGAAGAGTTGCAACGGAAAATTTACAGTAATAAATTACTAACGTAACAACAAGCATGTTATCCCCGAAGAGGTAGGCAGAGGAATGTAATCTACACTCCCACGTTTCTCCAGTTACGGTTACGTCCCAATACGGAATAGGTGGTGAGCCTACTGCCATACACCGGGCACGTTTCCAGACTCCGAGCCTAGAAAATCTAAATTAGAAAAATCTGAGTGCCCGACCCGAGAATCGAATCCAGGACCTCCCAATCGGCAGTCGCCCTTGCAACCAACATGACCAACGAGGCAGTAATAAATTACTAATTTTGTAAAAAGAAGCTTTTTTGTATACACCATCGCTTTCGCCAACATGAGCCAAGCTAATTTATTTCAATGCTCCGTCTATTTAACGATATAACTGTTTACGTTTTACTTCAATTTAGCCATCATAACTAGCTGCATAGCTAGTTGTACACATGTACAGGATTCTCAATCTCTACACGTCGGTAGAGTATTGGCCTATTACTACGGTACCCACTTTACTACGGTGCATTTGTAAGTACGTAGTAGTCAGGTTAGCACTGCCGTACGAGGATTTACTTAGGTATTTTGTACTGTACTAATAACTTAGCGTCTAGCGGGCTGCGCAGTTGCCTATACACATATACCACGTATGGAAATAATTATGATTCTCATCAACGCTTACTGAAATTTGATTGTGTTTTGCCGACCTTAATTCTGCTATAAATATTATGGATTCCGAATATTTACATATTTAAATATTTTGTATTTCGAGCAATATTCACATAGGCTTACTTTAATGAATAATGTGTCACAATTACCAAACTTTATTTTCATATTTACCTTTAGAAGTGTCATACATCACTATAATGTATAAAATATATCATACTGTAATGTATAATGATATTAATAGGATAATGTTATAATGTTTCCCATTAAACCAGCTCAATAATCAATGATACGTGGTTATTGCATTTCAATTTGAAATTAATGATACGCTTCCAAGTTGTATCATTATGTTTATCACACTTTTTGCGATTGTCGGCCGCTAATTTGACGTGTTGACAAGCCCCAAGTACACTAATAAATCGAAAATTGTATCTACTAATAGACTTAATGCGGGATCAACGACTTTGATTGGCGGTCTCGAGATATAATCATGATTAGAGCCGTTTAATGAACTTCGCATGTAATCGATCGGATTTGCAATAAAGTTGTGAGCAAAAAATTATAGGTACCTACAGTTTTAATGTGAGATAATTATTTTAACAACATCGAAAAGTCAGTAAAGTAATGGGTAATAAATATATATCAATACACTGGAAGTCTACTACGAGTCAACGTCCAGAACGCTCCAGTCTTTTCTTTTCTTGAAAGTCAATGTTATAAACTCTTGTGTCCGGCATCAGGAAAATATACCGGGATATTTTGCTTTCTGCATTGACGCATGTACATATTAATTTAAGAGGATAATTAAAAAACGAAAAAATTTAAAAAGCCGCTTCTCATTTTATATTTAATCACATTTAGACCATACATAACATAATAATGCACAAGTGGCCCTGAAACAACCGCAAAAGAAGGAAGCCATTACATATACATTTATGTTCGTACATTTCCCGTCTTTAACGACCGACTAAAATTATACGGACGAAGATTCAGCAGTCATATTCTAGTGAGGTTTTTTATGGTTATAGAACTCATTACAGACGGCTCTGTATCCTAAAGGTATCACTCATTATAGACAAGTTAAACTTATCATAAATATACTTTTATTCCCGTCTGTGTCTTTATATCGCTAATGTATTCAGCCATGGGTAAATTATAATCAAGTCACCTGCATTTAAATAATACGTTTTTATGCAATTATTTTGCTTATAAACTCCATAAATTCAAGGGATTATATGTGGATAAAAGAAGTTTTCATTAAATCGCAATCAACCCTTTCTATGAAAGGGTAATGCATGTGAAGATAACAATTTAAAAATTGTAAGAATACAATTATTAATGCAGGTGAAGTGCTGGACGAATGCTTAGGAAGATAAATAAGAAAAACAAATCGAGTATATTTCATGGAATTCACAGAAGCAGACTAATTATAATTAATCACGTATGAGAAAAAACGCGTCTGCGTGCAAAAAATTCATATTTTTCTATTACCCGATGATCACTTGATAATATGGTATTACTTCATTACCTCGTTTAGTAACAACTTGTATATGAAACATCATTGAATACGACACTACATGTATCGATTTTAATGTCAGTCGTAAAGGTTTTTTAGTTTTTAAGTAATATATAACAGAATTTTTAAATAGGTATTACTTACAAAATTGCTATTGCTACTCTTTAAATTTGCTGCGTATCTTTAAATTTGCTACGTATTATCTTTAAATTGGCTACGTATTCACTATAAATTTGCTACGTATTCTCTTAAAATTTGCTATATATACTTTTTAAATGAAAGTATCTTTACATGTTCAGTTAGATTGTGAAATGTTAAGAAGTCATAGGTCGTGTATGTCCATGTATCTGTATATTAAATCCTTTCGATACGTCATATGCCGTCAACATGCGATGCTGCGGAATACGTAACTGATTATTTATGAAAGTGATTCGTAATTATTTTAATGGATATTCGAATACTTTAGACAAACATTCAAGTATTTACGTTGTGGTAGTTAATGAATACAACATCAAGCCTCTTACAGTGTGTCTCGGACATATAGACAGAGATTTATGCTGAGATTAACTATAGTTAGACTTATAACGGAGAGTAAAGGTTAATTCAGGTTAATACCAATTTGCGAGTACTGTCGTACCCATGTTTATAAAGACGGTACAGGGCAAGCGTTTTGTAATGACTCTTAATATATACGTCATGCAACTTTTTGCTGTCAACTGTTTTGCTGTATTTATCACTTTGCAATCAACAATTATACTTCATAATTTTGCTCGTTTTAAGATACATCGTATTATCACTGCCGTAGAAATAAAATTTCTAAGCAAATAACTAAATTTATAGCTTAGAATTAGGATTCAGATTTATATATTATTATAAATATTACTAATTTATATGAGGTAGTCATCAGCTGGGCTGGAACAAATATGCAACGGTAAAAGAGATTTTACAAAACCAATGCGATCGCTTCTGGGTTTACGAGCGCAAGCTAACGACTTTTACTTTAAAGACTTACCGTTTCTATACTTCGAAATATCTTGTTTTCTGTAATTGTGTAACAAAATACAAACACTGACGAAGTTCTTTAGTAATTTAAGTTTTTACAACAAACAAGTCGACAACTACTACTACTTTTGACGTATTTCCTAATTCGACCTTTTCTAACTTGTGTATAAAAATTACGTTTTGCCATGAAAATTATTATAATTGATTTGATTGAAACTGTTTTGTCTATTCGTATACTCGTAAGTTTATAAACCGTGTAAGAGTTGCAAACAATGCCTATAACCGCATATTATACGGTTGCAGTATTCCAGGTTGAATTCATTGCACTATTAACCAAGCAATCAGAGAGATGTGTAACCTGGAAACTCAACATTTTTCTGCAATGATCCGTCTAATCTTGAGTCTCACGGGCTGGAATAAGTATACGAATCTTTCATTTTTATGCAAACTAACTTTAAAGATGTGATATAAACAGGCCGTGCTTGCGCTTTCGAGATATTAATTTTATTGTGTAAACATGGTCATAAAAACATTTTATCTTCGCATTTATTCGGATCGGAGGTATGAAGGATCGTGTCGCTCGTAAACGTAGAAATCTAAGGTAATCTATTTTGAAAAAAGAAACTTTAAATAGAGAGCGCACTCTTTAACTATTTAATTTATAAATAGTCACATATTGCTAATACATATCTTGAAATTAATATTCATATGTAAGTTTAGGTAAAACACAACTCAAAATCATTAAAGGACTTGTTTGCTATCAAAATAAATGCACGTTCGTCTGTTACAACCCTTAGATACTAATTATGAAACCCTTACAATATATTGATTTCATCCAAAAATAACTGCAGCTTCTTATTAATAGATGGCATATCTTCAGAGGAAATATCAGAGAGTGAGACCATACCTTTGAAAACATTAAATTATGTCGCGTATAACATTTAAGATAATTAAGCAAACATGATCGTAATGTTTTACATAACGTTCAAATTCAATCACTCTTCATTTACGATGGAAATGTTGAAACTTAGTATGCAGCTAAGTGCTAAGACTAAGAATATGCATAGGAAACTTTCATACGCTTATGTACTTGAGACAAGATCCGCTTTCTAATGACGTTTAATTCGAGAAATCACATTGTTTTTAACTTATAATAATGACACTAAACACAAATAGGTACACGTGAAACTTAGTATACAGGTGAACATTTTCAAATACCATATAAATACGTATACAATAATGTAATATGTCGTATATTGTCATTATTATCGAAGGAAGTGGTAAAATTGGACCTAACCTACATGGTAAATTATTTGGGAAACCTTAAAAAATACCCTATATTCTAATGAGTTATAAGTTCTTAAGCACCAGTATAATCCTACTTGCTCCATATAAGGACTTATATGTTTTTTTAGTTGATTACATATGATACTTGCGATAATCAATAAAGTGTTTGAGTTCAGAACGCTGAATAGAATTAAGTCAAAGCAATCAATCAAATTGAACAGTTTACTTCAGGACAAATACAATATCTTCGAAAACAAATCTTTGTAACACAAATAGACAACTGTAAGGTGTAATATTTGATAAGCTTACCTGATTAGAAAGACAGATGTTTAATTTAATTCAAAACGCAATAAAAAAATCTGTATGTATTTTTAACGATGTTTTATAGTTGTTTTTCGAATCGAGTCACACCCTCACGTACAAACTGAATAAAGTATGCAAGTATTGGATTTACTTTTTTCTTGTTTATCGGCTTATCACACACAAATAATAAGTAATTAAGGCCGTAGATAGACGTAAAAGAAGGTAGCCAATACTGAGATTATCTATAAAAGATCTTTTTAAATGTCGTTCTTAATTGAAAAGAAATAATACAAAAGTAGATTAATTGAAACAGGATTGTGGACATTGTTCCGGGCGAGAGCGTTTTTTTGCATTTAAAGGTCGTCACAGATGGAGCTATTAAATATGCTATTACAAGACGTATGAATACAATGACTACAGCGGAGACAATACTTTTAATCATATTTGCGTGTGGCATTGATAATATATTTGCATATATTGATTATCGCACTCTACCGTGCTGTATACATAAATTCAATCAGTGCTGAATTATTTTAATTTAGCTATTTCCTAGTCCGTACATCCAACTAACATATTGTGAATGAAAAAATTATCTTCGTGAAACTTGTATTAAAATAAAATAACTGTCGTTCTTAAGTATAAACATGCAATGCTTTATAATAATGCTCGGAAGAGTGAATCACTATTAAATTTTCAATAAATTTATGCGTCATTGTGTCTGTGCGTGTCGCGGACATTTTTTTAGATCTACTATGAACGAACATGTTTATAATACAGTGTATTTACGTATTACTAACCAATGCGCCAGCGCAACATTTGCAATTATAAATTTTAAGGCTAGTTAACATTTATTGTATCATTCTATCCTATAGAATTCCTCATGAATCTGGATACATAATATATAAAAATAATTTTTCTATCTCGTGTGATAGTTTAGATATTACCACGATTAAACAAATAGGAACTCTTCAGCTTTAATATATTAATAATATCACCGTCTGTACTATTGTATTATAATATAATATTACAGCGTAATATATTGTGTATTACAGCTCCGTCTGTGACGACCTTAGTTCCAGCGAAATAAAAAATACATTTTAATTTTATTATTTAACGTCGACGAACAGGGCGATGTTGCTGTGTGAATTTGTGCAAATGATCTTAAGTGCACAACGGTTAGCACAGTTTCGCTTCGCCATATGGCTTGGGAATACTTAGGAATTATTTTTGATTTAATGTCCTTTATACAATATGACTGCCTCGTTGGTCGTGTTGGTTGTAAGTGCGACTGACGATCAAGAGGTCCTGGGTTCGATTCCCGGGTC
>DWTO01004576.1:0-11426 GCA_018244755.1 Jemadia pseudognetus
CGCTTGTTACAATAATGATTCGATTTTGTTAGCAAATTATTATCTTTATTATCGATACTAACATTAAATTTTAATAGTAGCATTTAACTCCTAATTGCTTTAATATTCCGTTCTTTAATAGTACTTGTATTCCAATTGACGTTTCATTTTTTTTCTATTTTGCCAAATGGTACGTTACAACAATTTATATTATGGCAACGTGTTGTTTATAATCTGTGATGCATTCCCGCCTGGGCCATAATAACTTTGTTTTTACATGTGTAGAAATGTGTCAATTCAGCAATGGACGTAAAGTAAAAAAACACGTGTACAGGACATAACTTAACTAAAGAATTTATAGTTTTAAAGTAACCGATTGAAAAATGTTGCCATGTCTACAATGTGTAACAATAGCACACTTGTGACATACGTACAGACGCACAAATGTGTCAATACGCGCCATGCTCTATTTACGAACGACATTGATCGCCGCGAGAACGTTATTTGAATGAAATTTATGTCATCGCGAAATTAAATTTTTCGTAATTTGTTATCCAAATTTTTTAGTTTTAGCGCCGTCCATCCGCGACGTTGTCTGCAGTGTTCATAATATCAACAATGTATTTTATGTCAATAATATATGACAAAAAACGCTTAGGTAAAAATATACTTTGATCATCGCTAAAACTTGCAGTTTCTTAAAACTTAATGACTACATTAAAAGACGATAATGTTTTTAAGATTAGGACTAAGTGTCGAAGTAGTAAAAAAGAAAAATATCACTGAAACATATCGAGTAGTGTCTGCGTGAAGTACGTCCCACAGCAGACCCCTATCGTTGTCCTTATGTATATTGAGGGGGCTCCAGATTGAGTGAAATTATTTTTTATAATTGTAAAAATAATAATTAAAATAAACCTGGGGTGAAATTGAGAAACGGTAACATTTACCGTAAAACGAAACCAAACATTTTTCGCAAAAATAATCCAAATATCGCGGAGTAAATGTCAAATTCATCTAAAAAAACCAACATAATTATATCTTCAAAGTTCCCACATACTGTTTTAACGACAAGTTTATTTTGAAGATTGTCGATGTGTCACCGGAAAGATGGCCGACACCTGTCAGCTGTCAAATATAACGTCACACTAAGGCATAATATTATTATAGTCTTTACGACGTTGTACGCGAAAATATAACATACGCAAAGCAATAGCGCATTTAGTACAAATGAAATTTCAATCTACGGCCTCGGTATTAAAACATACATTCCTTTGCGACGAATGACCGACTATGAGCCCATTTATATTTCCGTTCTTAAACTGTATTTGACTCCTTCGTATGGATCGTAAAGAATCCATAATGATAAATTGTAACTGAATGACTAACTGTCATCATTTTCGCATGCCCAACGCATTCTCGGTCAAGGGCGAATAACAGACCGTAACCGGAATGACGGACGTGACTTGTAAATTTGCGGTGCCATATTTTTTTGGTCACATGTGAGTCGTATATTTAAAAAAACTGCAGTCAACGTCATTTAAAAAGTTATAAAGTATATCAACGATAAAAATACGAATATATTTTATTTTGTAGTGAGACAATATATTCCATTTTTATATTTTTTGTTTAAGTTGATAACCCGTTTTGTTCATTATTATCTAAAATTTACTAAACTACATTTCATTCCAAATCCGGTAAACAGAATCAAAAAAATATAGATAACTTGTACGTTCCGTGTTTTGTGTGCAATTTTGATACAGTACAAATCACCGGAACTGTTTTCAGTAAGGCGAAACATTTTGTGCAACTGCGCATATTGAATATAACTGTTACAAAAGTAACCTGCGCACCAATTATACAAATTAAATTGAACGCATCGCAAAATTCGACAATTTACGCAACGCGTTTCCGAACGCGAGGTTGTTACGATAATTCCCGGCTAATTAAATTTTGACATCGCCACTCTTACCCCGATGTGGCAAAGCATGGCTAAAGTGACACGATACATGCAGCCAATTAAAACAACCCCTACTCAAAGTAACTCGTAACAAAGCCGTAGCTAAAACCGTGAAGAAATTTGTAATTCAATGGGTAATTACAATTAATGGTTCTCGTTGTATCAACATTACTATCAATGAAAATTTCCAGTTGGCATAATATAAAGTTACGCATAAAAATCAATTATGCTTCGAAATAAAATTTGAATGACAAATGATTGTGAAATATTTTTTTTAAATTTATATATACAGTTTTATATATTGGATAATTTGCATATAAAAAAATTACATGGACATATTTTACAAATTATTTTTAAACGATACCATTTAAAAGGTAACTGATCTTTCAAAGTGGCTCGGAGTCTGTAATTATGCCCGGTATATGACAATAGACTGACCGCTCATTCTATTATGGGACGTAAACGCAACGGGTGAACCGTTGGGGATTACATGGAGTTAAGTTACGTTTGATGAACATCGAAGACATGTTGATATCACACGACCTTGACGCTATATTAGAATAGGATACGTTCGAACGTAATCGCTCTTTTGTTTTGTTGCGATCAAATATTTATGTTAATTGAGTTAGAAAAGGAAGCACGCTACGTTAGCGGCGACCGAATCTTACGCGTTGAATTAATGAAATTGATTTAGTGATTGCCTCGTTCCTCTAGTGGTTGCGAATGCACCGACTGACCATGGGGTCCTGACTACGTACCCCAGGCAAGTGAACAGTATTATTGAGTTTACCTAAATTCAAGTTCCCAGCAGTACGTAGCCTCGGAGTCATATTTGTGCTGATCGCATGACAAGACTCATTCCATAGGACCAGAAAACTGGGATGAAAAATTAAACTATTTAGAAAACACATTTACCCAATCCCCACATAACTACGTACATCATCTTTTTAACACGCGTATTTGGCAAATGTAACCATCAATCGGTCAAATTTCCAAGGTTCCTGAATATAAGTCATTTTTAAGCTTATTTTAACGATAAATTATTACCCTCCCTTGAGAGTCGATAATTGATGAATACATCTCCTGCAGATCGCTTTCGTCGCCTTCGTCGGCTATGCTGCGGCCAGCGGGTACGCGCCTCTGATCTACGGCGCCAATGCCGGCGATGTGCAGGCCGCTGCCATCGATGCCGCCGTCGTAGCGCAGGATCACACCCGCGCCGCCGTAGAAGGCCAGGCGCGCGCCGCGGAAGCCGCCATCCAGTTCAACACCGAGGCGGCACGTCAAGTTGCTGAGACCAACCGCGACCTTCACGAGAACGCGTACTGGAACGGTGTAGCCGCTTCCCAGAACTACGTCGCCGCTGCCCAGTCGCAGGCCGCCGCAGTCAACGGTGCCGCAGCGGCCGCGCGCGCCGCCCACGTCGCCGCCGCCCCCCTGGCCGTCGGCTGGAACGCGCCGCTCGCCTACGCCGGCTACGGTGTACACGGGCTCGACTACCACGGACTCGGCTACCACGGACTCGGTTACCGCGCCTGGTAAATTCGTCCCACGGGCGGTTTTCTAGGCACTGCCATCAACACCGTCTGGAAACTGCGCGATCTCCGTAGCATTGTCGGTCGGATTTTGATCTTCCACGTTAATACTGTCACCTAATCACAGATACGGTTTCCATACAAGATCTGACCGATATTGCTACCGAAAACGTCGGTTGTAACTGGCGATGCTTCGGTGTAGCCGGCTAACAGTTGGCGAATTTTCCGATAACCTCATTTTTATATAAAGGAAAGAAACCGATTGCTCAACGAAAAACTTACAACAAAGGTCTCATAGTAACTCTCTTTTTAAATAAGTGAATCTCATGCCATCACTGCCAAAGTGTAAATAAACACATATTTTACAAAAAATCTTTCACTCATCTCTTACCATGTTCACTTGTGTCACAAATGACAGCGATTTATACGAAAAAGAAATTTTTTACTATCTTTAATACTTCCTTAACAGTCCTTCCTTCCTTTTACGGTATATTTCTATGAGTGGCTCCGAGACCGGATTTGTGACTGTAAACCTATTCCATAACCATAACTCTAAACCTATTCCATTCCATAAGCTGAACGTAAATGCTGAAACGCGGGAGTGTCCTGCAATGTTCTGTCTAGTTCTTCGGGCACGACAACAGGAGTGATGTTACGTTTCGTTAAACATGATGATATATATAAAAAAACATAACAATAATAATAGCAACAAATAACAATTGGAACCGAATATAAAGAAATACTTGATAAACGTGGCGCAGGATGCCGTCCAGTCAGGTGGAAAGATGATATACGCAACGAGGCTGGCAGCAGTTGGAGACAAAGAGCTAAACATGGAGCTCAGTGGTATGCCATTGGAGAGCCCTATGTCCAACAGTGGACGATAAATGGCTGATGGTAATAATGATAACAGATTATAATAAAAACAAGGTCGTCGTCCCGATCTGAAACACTCCTGTGGCTCGAACACTTATACTCACGCGAGACTCAGGTTTATACTTGTTTAACATTTGATTCCGGTATAATAATTATAAGATAAATGACATGTACATATATATTGTTAAAATATATGTATATACTACCTGACCCGGCGTACTCCGTAAAGCCTTTTCAAGGTATTTTCTTTTTTTCTAAAACCTATACCAGACAAAGTTATTAAGACATCAATGCTCAATCTCGACAGGCGACCTCCCCCTCCCCCTCCGACTCGCTCACATTTTCACTCTTACTCTGCGTCATACAGAAGAACTCTCAATTTGACACTATAAATATTTTGTTCACAAATTCAGTTTTTACGAACACAAAGTATACAACTCTTTGAAACATAAACCCCGAGCAACTGACTACATGAATGTCATTAATAAAACGATTATATGACATTATATATGTCGATATGACATTAATGATGACATAAATAAAAAATAACTGTCATAACAACAACAGTTACTATGGTTACGGTTACTATGGGACGGACAATAATTTCACAAGTTAGATAAATTCTTATGTCACCCACAACTTGTAACGTCATCATTCGTTCGTTGTTTACGTTTCAATTCAAATCAGCATAAACTATCACGGCAATATATGAAATTCATTGGAATGACAGTGGTGCCATCTGTCGAAAATTGGCCGTACCCACTCAGAAACCTTCGTGGGCTCATGCACAACAACTTCGCTAAGGATCATCACATCATCAAATGCATAGTTTACGATTCTATAAAGGACATACAGACAAACATTCATGTTTATATATAAGAAAAAGAAGATTGTAAACATATATGATATGATAAATAATAATATATTGCAGCAGTGGTACCCTAGTGGTTTGAAATTCGACCTCTCCCTACGGGAGACCGAGTTCAAATCCTAGCGCTTAACTTTTAAAAATGTGCGTTTTAGTAACACTTACTATAACGGTGATGAAAACATCGTGAGGAAACCTGCACACCTTAGAGAGAGTGTGAAGTCTGCCAACCCGCTCTTGGCCAGCGCGCCAGACCCATATTCCAATAGTGGAATAATAAAAAGGGTTGGAAAAAAATAAAATAATGATATATGTACATGTGTGACTATTTTCTTTTATGGGCAAAAAACATTAGCAATGGCTTAATAGTAGGGTGGCACGTAACGTCACGTTTTTAATCTAAGAAGAGGTAGGCAGAAGAGTGTAGTTCACTACCATGTATCACTAATTATGTTTACCTTTCACTATGGAATAGGTGGTGAGCCTATTGTCATACCGGGTACATATTCTAACTCCAAACTACTACTACAAAATCTAAGTTCGAAAAATCCAATAGTGCCTGCTTGGCATTTGAACTCGGGACCTATCGTTCAGATGTTGCGTTTGCAACCACCACGCCCACCGACCGAGCCAGTCTATTTAGACTACCATATTACGAGTATATTATATTGTTTTGCAATGTCGTGTCCTATGTTTCTGTTTGATACACAATAAAGTGTATTGTTTATTATAATAACATACAATAGTAGTAGGCAAAAGGCACGGACTCCTAGGATCATGGCAGCCCTAAGCCCGTGAGCCCTGCCGGAATAGAATTAAGGGTTAGCATAATAGCATATTCAGGTCCTCCTTGTCATTTGTTAAATAGCGTGTTGGTTGAACCCGTTCGGATTGAATAACGGCCCTATCCGATAAATTTGATATAGGGATATATGAACCATTAAATTTAGTAACATCACTCGGAGGTCGATGAATATGACTGGCAACTAGTGTTACCTAAGAAAATAGATACATACTTATATTTAGGTCTCATACGATGTTCAGAGAAGCATAATTATTATCATCAACCTATTGTTGTGGAACTCTTTAAGGGAGGCTTATGTCTTTCTGGACATAAGCCTCTCTTAAAGAGTTATACCCATAAATTGGGCACGCGGGTAGGGATCGCAGAGCACAGCTTCTTGCTGCCAATAGGCGGCCTACGCTGTTGCCAATAGGCGGCCGGAGAGTTAAGCTGCGTCTAAATAGACCGCGCCATATCGCAATCTGCCAGGAGCCTGTTTACGCGTCTCTTGCGACACCCTGTATCACGGCGGCAGGTCGGGGAATGTATTCTTACTCCGCTCGGACACAGCAAAGGGTCTAACCGAATCTCAGTTCAGAGTATCACCCGCCGACAACCGTATCGGGTGGTGTCCTAAATATGTTATATTTCAGTCTGTCGACTAGTTTCTATTGATTTCTGCCGCAGCAATACCATGTCGTACTTGAGCCGCGACGTAGGAAATGTTATGATACAAATAAAAAAGATCATATTTTTCGCTAAAAGCTGTATTTGTAATGTCTAATGAGTTTCGAGCAAATAAAAACCTTAACTTTTCTACGTACATGAAAACCATGTTCTTGGACACAGTCACCCAAGAGGACATGACAGTGTTTTCTTGAAAAGACGGTGGTCACAGCCTCCCGTCTCACCGCTGATGCCGCTCTCGCCGCCGAAGCAACCGCAGCCGCCAGGGCCACCGCGGCCACGGTGGCCACCGCTGCCGCAGAAACCGCCGTTTCCGCCGTCGCCGCCCTTACCGCCACGAGCACAGAAGCCGCCGCGGCCGCCGTTGCCACCCTTGCCACCGTTGCCGTAGGGGCCGCCCCAGCCACCACCGCCGCCGTCACCGCCCTTACCATACGGGGCGCCTTTGCCGCCGACGCCACCGTCGCCGCCGTTGCCGTAGTCACCGCCCGCGCCACCACCGCCACCGTCACCGCCGGCTTCGTAGGCGTAATAGCCGTCGCCACCGTCGCCGCCGTAACCGCCGTCGTTTTCAGGACACCACACTTTCTTGAAACCGCGGTAGTTAACATAGCGGCACGCGCTGCGGAGGATGCTATGACTTTCGTGGCGACTTCCAACATCGATACCATCTCCAATACTTCTACTGTTACTATTGCGTGTTAACTGTTTAGTATTATCTGATCTGCCTCTGAGTTTAGAAATCAGTCCCAGTTTAAAAATAAGGCCATCAGCCTTACGCTTATAATCTGAATAAAATTCGGAATTTTTAGGGACACCAATCGAAAAATCATTGTTAGGGTTTTTCTTTACATATAACTTCATTTCTTCACTGACGTTCTTTTTAATTTCGCTATTTGAAATTACTTTGCTCAACAGTCGGATGAGCTGAATTTGTTTGCTTCGTAAGAATAAATCGGTAAATATAAAACGATTAGTATCTGGTTGAATTCCGATTGTATTTTCATTTATTACAGATATGGGATCCGACGCATCGCGCTTTCTGTACTTCTTGAGTAAAGAACTATTAATTTCAGGCCGGTTTTCTTTATTAGGGTTGTTTTCATTTTCATGAGCTGTAGTAAATAGTGACTTTTGTGTGTAAAGACCTACTGCTGAAATAATAATATATTTAAATCATTACAATACTAGAGTTGGCACCGATTATCATATTTCGGACAACGAAAATGTGTTATGACATAGTCAGTTACACTTATTATTAAATTAGATTTCTATGAGAAATATTTAATGAGTGCCAACAATCATATTTTAGAATTATTAAAGATGTTCTTACCCAAGAAAATTAAAAACCATAAGGATTTCATCGTTAGTACCAAACTGTTTTGATTATGTTAGTATACAAATAACGATTTAGTAGCGAGGTAAAAAGGCAATTAAGTCTTTTATAATGACTTGCCGTGAGTTCCGTATTAATTTATATTTTAGCGTTAATAAAACAAGGGTTAATTAAGATTGTTTAGTCAATAGTAATTCAAACAAGCCTTTAGCAAATTAGGTACAAGATTATGGCTCTGTTCAATCGACCACCCGTGCTTCACACGACTGAGGCATTCGGTACGCACAGCATGAATCGGCAAAAGGTACATACATACGAGTAGGTGCCATAACAACTGTACGAACTACCTGGCCCTGGGTACTGGGATCTGCCGCTTTTACATCAACGATCAATTAACGCGAACTGCGTGAAGACGTATATTTGCTCGGGTAGATTCCAATGTGAGACCTTATCAAATCCGTGCAGATACTGACTTGGTAAAGATTGATAGCCTAGGGGTACGAAATTATTACATACCAGGATAATATGCTCAATATAATATGCCACTATATCATTTTGGTATTGGGATTCAAATTTTGTCTTATTGCGACTAAATAGACATGACAACTTTATTAACTTCAACTGGAGATACCTAAGGAAAATGTTAAATATACATTATGTATTTGTGATTCACATGTTGTACAGAGTAGCACCCCTGACAATCGTATTGGTGGTAGTGGTGATGTTCTTAATATCTTATATCTCGGACCGTCCGCTGTTATCCACTTTTTCTACTATGACGGTCGCATGTCGTCCCCGGGCAGCGACGTACGAAATATTTATGTATTTATTAACTAGCTGACCCGGCGAACCCCGTACCGCCTAACAGTCAATGAATGCATGTTACCATTAAACTGAACTTAATTTAAGCTTTTATAAACGTAATACAACGAATATAAAAAATATTAAGTTCATTATTTTATTATGATATACAGGAAAGGAAATAAAAACACAAAAATAAAGTGCTCCAATCGCGTGTAAAAAAAGACGTTTGAATTAAGTTATGTATTGTGCAACATCGGATGCACTGAGGGTAATTCTCTTCATTCAAGGACAAAAAATTCAAGGAAATTTTATGGTATCAGGCGTAAGAGTATCTAAATAAAGCGGAAGGTTTGCCGATACGTAAATATGCCCCGTACAGTTGACCATAAGAAAAACATGCATTTTCTAGATTAAAACCATAAATAGTCCAGAATGGCCCAGTAATTTCGGATTACATCATTACACATTCTTCAATAATTTCCGCCCCAAAACGAAATCATTTGAGAACATCCATTGGAATTTTGAGTTTTTGCTAAAATATGTTGTGATTCTGTTGTTTCGAAAACAATAATGACAATTTCATTTTTCCATTAAGGCGACACAACCCAGGTGTTTCTCCAGTGCACTTCAATGCGGCACAATTCTCGCAAGCAACGTCCATTGGACGAATACAAACCCAAAGATGAAACCTGTTGTCAATAGTGCAATCGCATAGAAACGCTCCTAGATTTAAATCAACATTTGAGGCATTTCTTCCTGCACTTCGAAGATTATCTCGTTGTTGATCTATGCGAGAAGCCGGACGATTTCTCATTTTTAATCAGGGCATTTCACAGGCCGCCCTTGTGTTTGAGAAGCACGAAGTAGGACCCTACTTTATGCCATACTATCGCGGCGCTCTTCTAGTGCTACTTCTCATTCTTCAGTTAATTTTCTCACAATATTCCATTGCTTCTTACAGTGCAAGCACAAAATCGGGTGTTTCTAAGAGTCTACCAACAGTTAGGATTGCAACCTTTATCTATTGTTAAATGTACGTTCGTGTAGTCCTCTGGTCTTGTCGTTTATCCGCTTTAACACCAGTTTGTATTTATCATCATGTACGCGGTTGATATATTTCTTTTTTCTCTTTCTGTATTATCATATTTGACAATAAATAAATGTGTCAATCATTTTGTGTATATCTTACATTTAATTTTTTTGAATACGCAATCCGGGAACATTTTGGGAAATTTATTTTTCTTTCCTAATGTTTTTATATTTACCCATCAATATTAATAAATATTTTATTATTATTTGTTATTGATATTTTCTCTTATTTACTCGAATTTGATGTCAGCTGCCCGGTTGTCATGACAACTATCAATGACAACCGGTTGTCTTTAGTTAGTCCTTCTGACTTCCAGCAGATGGCACGGTTTTAAGAATTTTTAACAGTAATCATTATATCTCCCGTTTCTGTGGGATTTCTAGGATTAAAACTATGCTATATTTTTCTCGGGTTTCAGAGTACCTGTGTATAAAATTTCATACAAATCGGTTTAGTGGTTTAGGCAAGAAGAACATCGGGACAGACAGACAGAGTTACTTTCGCATTTATAATATTAGCAGGGGTAGGGATTTAACATTGGATTACCAACGAAAACAAAAGCACACTCAAGGTAAATATTGTGTGATTCTAGGATATATCATTACTGTTAACACAATTACAGGTAACCACAACGTGCTCTGTTATTGTTACTATTATAAATTAGGGACATACTTTCAGTTCCAGAATATAAGAAAAGGTAACAATACGAAAAATTAACAGAGCGATTTTTTAAAGCTTGGACATAAAATTTGCTATGTTATCATATCATTGAATTTGAATGTCGGGCTTCGGACTTTCTTAGAGCATTCACTATGCCGTCGACAAGCACGGATTAATGGTGAGTAGCAGTGAAATTTAGTTCTGGAGGGACTAAGTTCGAATAACGTGCATGGAAGCTTAGGAATTCTTGCGGAAACACTGTAGTTTCGCGGTTTAGCAGCGGCCATTACCCGTGTCATTTACCCGTTTCGGGCTGCGAACGAATTTTCATGTTCTTTCTAATCAGTCGATGTACATTCCGCAGTTACGGCTCCAAACAATGTTATATTATTCGGTCTTACTGCGTATATAGCAGTGCAAAGCTAGATAACAGCACCCGGTCGTTTGAAGCTTTTCATGTACCTTAATATAAAATCTAGCGCTTTATTTGCTGCGGATGTAATTTTATCGATGTAGTTCGAAAAGCGAAGCTTGCATACCGTCGTAACACTAAAATCACGTACAAAAATTATCTCGTCAAATATGTTATGTCTACAAACCGGTATGTTGTGGAATATTGCGCTGTTAAGATACATGCTATTCGTAATGCACTCGTTTTGTATATTTGCTTTAATAGTGCACTTGCATTGTCTTGAATACATTTGACGTCTGAGGTGGATGTTATTGCCTTAAGTAAATTAAAGTCATCAGCAAAGATGTAAGTGTTATTGTGTTTTAAAATATGTGTAATGTCATTAATGTTTACAGTAGAAAACTAAGAACTAAGAGTAGACAGCGGCAGTGATAG
>DWTO01004577.1:0-11425 GCA_018244755.1 Jemadia pseudognetus
ATTTTTGTCTGTCTGTTTGTTCCGGCTAATCTAAGAAACGGCTGCACCGATTATGACGGGACTTTCATTGGCAGATAGCTGATGTAATAAGGAGTAACTTAGGATACTTTAATTTTAGATTTTTAGAATTTTATAATTTCCACGCGGACGATGTCGCGAGCACAAGGTACAACATATCATATGTAAGTAGTAATAATTCGAAATTGCACAAGACAAGAGTGAATACGAACTTTTTACGCTAGCGTCGTACATCTTATAATTCATCTCCCTTACCATCAGTTGAGATTGTAGGCGAACGCAAGCATGTCTATAAAAAAAAATAACCTTGTATATTAAAAGCCACAATGGTGACGTAGACATTTTTATTATGACGGCTATTAATTTTATTTTTCATTAATTACTCATAATAGTGTCGTTACAGTTGATAAACATTGTGTTGAAACACCCACAAAGTTTGCACATTGTTTTGAAATTGTAGCAAAGTGACATATCGATATAATATATTTTTGTGGCGTCGCTCATCGCGGCCCTGCGTCAATCAATGAGATATGTAGCGCGGAGCGCCGCTAACGTGACATTTATTTATTCTTCAGCGTGTCCCTGTCGTGCTCCGTCGCCGTTACACGCTTACACGACACCCGATACTCTATTATGTCTCTTTATGTATTTATAGCTGCATCTTCTTTATGAGCGATCACATTTTGACGAGTAACAATTTTGGCTAACGCAAACGAATGTGAACGGAATATTTTTTTTCGGGTTGCATAATTTGTCTACGTTGACTGCTTTTGTGATTGATTAATATTGACTATTTATACGGTTTGTTCCGTCTACACAGAGGTTGCATTTCAATAAAAATATGTATATCTAAATTTTAATCTATTGAACGTCTATCCAAAATAATTTGGAAATGGAATCGCAGGAAGTGATTGCGGCTGCATGTGACTACTTCCACGAACGATACATCAGCACGTTAAATAATCGGAGCATCTTGCGGGGTTTGTACGACACTCATTTCTCTGTCTCCTTGACGCCTTTTTGTGAGATTTTTTTTGTTTCCCCGCCCGGGAATAATGTCATTAAGGCACCTTTAATGTTGTCAGTGAGCGGGAGCGCCGCGCCGCCCAAGGCGAACGTTTGTTGATACTTAAATTAGGTTGTTTTGACACGCCTCGTCCTTATGTTTGTACTAAATCTAATAAACGTCGGTAGCGAGAGGGAATCCGTATTCGTTATTTCAATGTTACTTCTCTATTCGACCATAGGTACATATACCAACATTTCGGTGCTCTTTCAAGTAATCACTGCGACGCTAAAAACGATACACTAAAAGAAAAACGAAACGTTATTTTAGCGCCGTGTTTACAGTTCCCGTAAGAAAGAATGCATCTATAAAACAAACATGGATAGAAAACAATTATGTAGTACGGCCGCGCATACATAATGTATGTGTCAATATTGTCAGTTAGTAGCATTGTGGTCGCACTGATTGCGTCAGGCGCAGGCGCGACGAGAGGCTATTGTAGTCAATGGCGCTCGCCAGGTGGGTGTGCAAGTGTAAGTAGCTGACCCTCGGCCCTGCATCCCTCGCCGAGGGGAGGAAGTCGGTGTCGTGTCCGCTCGCGCTCCGTGCCCACTCCCAGTCGAGTTAGCGCTCGCCTCATTGTCTTGTACGTTTCAGAATTCATGTTGGATTATTTCCTACATCTCACATATTATATTTACGTAGCTTAACGTTACTCGTGTTGGACATTAGATGACTCGTATTTTGTGTGGTATTTTAGTTTTTTCATAATTTTTGTATTGTAATTCTTCTTAACAATAACGCATTGTTTGTGTCCGCTAAGACTGAAAAATAACATAACACGCTTCCTTAATGCATCCATATATCTATTTCTGAACACATTAACTATGGAATGACACCGCTCAGCCCTGCCGGGTATATTCACATCGAACCGAAGACATGTCACGGCGCGGTCAATATTTTGTACTGTTTATTATTTCGTTTGATCCGCGACAATAACGCCACTGAAATTTATCAAGACGTTTCGTAGATTAACGCGTTTCTGTGACACGCGTATCAAACGCGCACATAAATATTTTTACAGGAAAAATACGCAGCTAATAGCTGGTGAATTCGTTTCGAAATTTTCAGTGAAATAAATACTTAGAAGCAATTTGCGTCTAGGCATTGTTAGTGAGAGATCTGTGGTCTGCAATCATTAGCGTGATATCGGACTTCATTCGTCGGGTCATTGTCCCAAATGACTGGTCTAGTGCGAAGTCGTCAATATACCTGCAGTAATGTGCGCGTAGGTCGGTGTGTCAGGTGAGGCAGATGAGCGGGGAATGCTCAATCGGCAGATAATTACCGTCGCGGAGTGCCGCCGTGCGCTCCGCTGAAAGATTGACACGCGCGTGAGCCCTGCCCGGTGACTTGTTTATTGCAATCCGCTCTAATGCCTAGTTTACACTCGCCAAATACCCAGACGGCTTCGATTGAGCTGCTCATTTTGCACAGATAATGTCGCCTACAGAGCCGTTTACTGTGTTTTCATATTTGTATTAGATACAATTACAAAAATTTATAAGGTTTTGATTTTATTCACAATTTTCTTATAATGGAATATTTGTAGCAGACTGTTAATTTTTTATAATAAGTAATGTCGAAATATGATTTGTTATTAACATAGGAAGGTAATCGTTTGTAAAGTACTGGATTCGCTTAGCCTTTTAAATTGCTCACATTAAGCATTATGAGCGTAGAGCCCAAACCGTTTATTAGGTGAGCGAGCATCTCTTTAATTGTAACTGGTTTCGTGAGAGACTTGTCGTAAATATTATTCACAAATTGTGCGGAGTCCCAGCGGGAGCGCCCCACGCGGCGCCGATTTCTCACCGGGCTGCCTCCGCTGCCAAACACATTTTTTAACACCTCGATCCGCGTTTAAATCAAACATGCACTTTATGGGTCCATCGACTCAATACTACCTGCATTCTAAGGACATTTTACATTACGTGATTCATTGAATATGAATAGACGCATAAATATCCGCATATAACTTATAACCGTTATAAATATGTGGTACTTTGTTTGTCTCTCGAAACGGAGCTGACGTTATAACAATAAACTGATGTGTCTATTGTTTCAGATCACGAAACTGAAAATCGACAGTAATCCATTCGCGAAGGGGTTCCGCGACTCTTCGCGTCTCACTGAATTCGAGAGGTATATGTCTTCTGAATTTCCCATACAATCCAACTTTTCATACTTATCCAGCGTTTCGAGAAAGTAAGAGTAGATCTCGGTAAAGTAATTTATAGATTGGAGCCGCATCCATAAATTTGAATTATAAACGCATATTAGTTGGTTATAATCAGCCATCATGTATCATTGCGGCAAACATGGGCATTCATTAAGCCTCATTACGGCTATGACAGAATTTAGTATCTGCGTTCTCTAATCGCGCATTGGACACGCTCTCAGAAACAAATGCGAGCGACACTGATTGATGCCTGAGTGTGCTCAATTATATCTCTATCCACTGCCTCGGAGCCAATCAAATCGAGGTAAGCGTACGCACAGCCTGACACAACGCTTGCTCTCCGTCGTTTGTAATTTTATTAACGATTTCTTAAAACTCATTGAGAACGCTCGATCTGTATTATCTTTTTGTTTGCATTCCGTTACCGAGGTCATTAGCGTCCGCTATCGATCATCGGTAACTTGTCCGTGTGTTTGGCAACTCAAATATTTTACTTTGCATTTCTTTGTTTGTTGAGATTCTATATCACGGGAGAGCACGACCGAACGTCAGTCTTCCCCGAAGACGCACGCTTCAGCGCTGCTCATTCTAGGTAGATTATACAAATTTTATTATTTTGAAATTTCCTTGACTGTGGCAATAGATTAACGTTTCGTTTTTTATCGTTCCAGGGAGACAATGGAGTCGATGTTAGCGGAGCAGCATTATCTGCGGTCTCCCTTGCGACCGTTCGACCTGGACCAGCACAATAACAATTTAACGCTGGAAGAGAAAGCGATACTCGCGGCTCGTTCGCAGTTGTTTCTCCGTGCAGCGTACCCGCTTTACGGGGTCCCGGCGGCCGCGCTTTGGGGCCAGTGGGCCTGCTTGGCGCCGCAGTTGCTTGCGCAACAGCACTTAGCATCTGGATCGGGGCTGCAGCTGCCTCGCCCCGTGTACCCCGGCGGAGTGCCAGCGACTTCTCTGTCTCAACATCGGTTTTCGCCATACCCTCCCCGACGAGCGTCTCCGGGCTCATCGCCGGACTCGCTCCGCGACGCGAGTCCCCACCTGCCGCCGCACCCAGCGCACACCCCGCACCCGCCCCACAGTCCCACTTAGTGAACAAACGTGGGAATAGTTCACGAGATCTCGCACGCACGTGGCATAGTATAAATAGATACTATAATTTTCTTGTAGTAGACGAATAGTTTCCATCTATATAAAGTTTAATTAAAGAGAGGACTGTATGAAATTTCAAAAGTTCCGAGTGTGGAGCGGTTCTTTGTGCATTGTTATATTAGACGTTAAAGTTGGAGTGTCTTAGATGAATAGAAGTCAATGTTTCCGAATGATATCTCGACGGTCGCGGCTGCGCCCGCACCCGCGCTCACTCGGCAACCATCTCCTGTATTATATTGTAATATAATATATTTAAATAATTAATTTAAGACTGTAATTATTGTTACGATAATAATATTGTATTATGTTCCTAATAATTTTGTCTAGTAGTGGACGGTTAATGAAGTTCATGTTTTATTCAGTAGAACATAATATAGAAAAAAAATGAGTACATATTTTTGGTAGACTCTACCAACGTTTATTAAAGTGTCATTTCGTTCGGTGTTAATATAGAGTACCTACTGTTTAAAAATATTTTTTTTCTCTTCGATTAGATAAAATGTGCAATACAAAAACATAATGTTCTAGGGGATTTAGACGTTTGTAGTTATATAGGATACAATTAATTGTAGAGATTATGTTTGCTGTCGGCGTTTAGGACTTTTTTGTCATGAAAAGTCTCAAAGTGAACACACGGAGGTAACGTTGCTGTTACGCTGTAGTTAAATTATAGTTATTATAAATAATATATTAATAAAGAACACAAAATTAAATGTTTGTTAACATAAGCTATTTTTGTTTTATTTTATTTTGCTTTTGAAATTTTAATCTTAAGAGATTCACATTATGACCCAATCCAGTACGATTAGCGAGCCTGCAAAATTAATTACCTACTCTATAAAAACATAACAGAACAGAGAAGGATGGCGTATTATATGGTGGTACGGCGTATTATATGGTGGTACGGCGTGTACTATGGTAGGTGCAACAATCCAATGTGGAAAAGATTTAAGTCAAACTACATCTTACAATCTCGTTACACGGAATACATTTTAACACTCTAAATGATGCAGCCGTGGTGAACTAAGTAAATTTCTTTCCGAACCAGAAAATTTTAATGAACGCGTGCAGTCAACTACGCCAGACCTGACCGCACTTTGCGGATATGTTTTTTGGGGTTACGTTGGTATTACAATCGTTTTGTATATGATAATAATACCATAATGTGAAAAATAATACCAAGTCAAGGCATACGTAATGAACTTAAAAAATAACGTAATATCACGCCTGTGATCCCCGAAGAGGTAAGTAGAGGAACATAGTACCACGTTACACCAACTAAGTTTACGTCTCAATATGGAATAGATGGTGAGCCTATTGCCATACACCGCGCACGTTTCAAAACTCCGAGCTACAACTAGAAAATCTAAATTAGAGAAATCCAGTACCTAATCCCAATCCCGGATTTGAACAATCAATTCTTAAAAAATACCATTAAGATTTCTACGGTGCACGGTTTGGGTGTTTTTCTGTATCTACTTACAAAACAGTTGAATAAAACGCCTACTCGTATGTTAAGCATCAAAAAAAAAGCACTAAATAGACTACTAGTGTGGGCAATCAAAAAAGTGGTATCGATTATGTTATTACAAAAAAAAACATTTAAATTAAATTTAGAACACACTCGTACAAGAAACAATTTCGAATTTCACGGCTACAATCAAATGACGAACAATCTATAAATATATTATTGATGATTTTTACACGATGTACCTACATAATGCATACATCGATACCGAGTTATGTAAATGAGTCTTTAGAGGTAGAGCTATACAATTTTGTTATCGTCACAAATCCACGAGGCGAGTTCACGGGAAAGAAAACCGGTCTCGTAAATTTTAAATATAGGCTACTAGATGGCGTTGCTTGCTCGATGTCGTACTTGAATCATTGATGAGTTTACACTGTTTAACATAAAATAATATATAACAATAACTTCATTATTGTGTTTTAATAGTATTAAAACTGTTAGAATGATAAACTAATATGGTAGTACGTCATAATTACCTCATTAAATAATAATAAAACACAACTTCAACTGTAGGTATTTATATCAAAGTAAATTCAGATTCAATCTTAGCAGATACCTACCTAACATAACAGTAAAGTATAAACTTATGCTTAAGGATTGATAATTACTTTTCTAAATCAGCCAATAGCGAATGTGTGATCTACATCGAACTCCGTTGAAACAGTTGTCTTTACGAGCGGACCGTGCCTAAGATTTACGAGGAACAGACAAAGCGTGACAGATTGCGAAATTGTTACAAATTAGAGCGACACGGAAGGGCAATTATGCAAAGCAACTATAAAGTTATCTTTAGGAAAACAACGACGTCACCCTCGGCAACTATTCAATTAAAATGAAACAGTGGCGAGGCGACATTCGAGTCACATAGAGGAAGGGTCGGGACTCCATCGAATTAGTTCGGCGCGTGGCCACATTACTGGGACAAATTTCTGGTCCCTAGGGCGCCGGTCGGAGGGATGCAACGCTAATCTAATCTGGATTGTAGCTAATAAATGTTGTATCCACCGACGCGGGTTGCAAGAATTTATTGCTTGTAAAACTGTTTCCAATCGTAGAAATTGTTGGGATGACGCTACGCTTTCGATACGGTCTGATTGAAACAGTCATGTGACCGATGGTGCCCGTTTGATGTGGCCACTTGCGTTTTATTTTTAACGGATTTGGATAAAATAAGTAGTGTAACCAATCACTGAAGCGGATATCTAATTATACTTATCTAGTCTGTCCGTAACGTCCTAAGCCTTGTCCGTTGCGGATTATCGACAGGCTCCTCGCTGCGGGGCGGGTGGCGCGTGATGTGGCGTTATTGGCCACTCCGCTCATAATCCCCTTTTAACTGCGGATCCCGCGCCCGGGCGGACGTGCTCGGCATCTTTATACGCGGGTTTTTCTGTTCGCGAACATTCGCACTCCTTACCTCTAATGTCGGGCCGTCGACAGTCTGTAGATACAAGTTCCAGGAACGTACCTGACTGGAATGACAATATTTCTGTAGGTACGAGTAGGTATACCGAAAATGGAACTCTTATAAGTTTTGCTACCTTGTCCTTTAAATAAAATTACTGATTTAAAATGGAGGGAGGGAGGGAGGCCAAGACTGACCTATCTAGATCAAATAGATAAGGTTTTATCTGATGGGGACGTTAAAAGTCTTCGAAACCGGCGTGCGTGTATGAAGAGAGTGATGAATGTGGAAGAGACACGACAGGTGTGCAAGAATAGAGATATTTGGCACTCCGTGCTCTCTGCCTACCCCGCAAGGGACTTGGCGTGAAATATGTATGTATGTCTGTATCTCTATGCGTTCTCCTAATGGTCGCCGACACTATAGCACTTCCGTCATAGATTTTTCTTACGGTTTTAGTCTCACATTTTTGTCAGTTCGGTCACGCCGCAAATCCCTATCCCCTCAAGCCTGCAGCCTGGCAATGCCTGTAAGGAACTTCGTTCCAAAAAAACAAAAACTACACTCTAAAGAGTCCATTTACTTTTTTAAGAACTAAATAACTTTGTTTTATTACTGCAGGGTATATCATTTATTTCTATGTTATGTATTGTCTTAAAATATTTAAAAAACGTAAACGCAACATGCCGCACATAATCCTCGAAGAGGTACGCTGAGGTGTGTAGTACATCAAACGTTTCAACAGTTACGTTGCTGTTAAAATTATAAAAGAATTAGGCGTTAATGTCGATTTAATATTTAATGGAGATTATTCATAAATAGGAACCTAAATATACAAGTTAATTTATCAGTAACAAAATACAGCTGGGCGTTGCGATGCAGTCGTCCTGCACGGGACCTCGTTCCCGGGAAGCGTCGGGGACGTTGCGATGCAGTCTGGGTTGCTGCCGATTATTGATTTCTCTAACCACCCCGTAGCCCCTCGCATGATATATCTAGGTTGACTCGACAGCACCTCCCGGAATACATAGGTCATCTACCACCCTGTGTAATATAATGTTTAATCACAGTGTACCTCCCTACCTGTTAGCCCCCTCCCTACGTATGTATGCGTTATTTGCGTGCTTGTGTGATAATAAATTTTGATTCTCTGCATCTGACGTTACCCCGAGTACATTAGTGGATGGCTGTATGCAATGCTGTCATGCATTTAATTAATTTAAAATATTCAATTCCGTTATAATAAAATAACACAATATATATACTTATATGACTGAAAATTTGTACAGTAACAAAGTATTTGTTTTTGGAAATAACTTCAAATCAGTGCACATAATAAAGGTATATGAACGTGTTACAGATTTTTTAACAAAGCTTTGATGTTGTGTTAACAGTATTATACGATAACTTAATCTACATGTACAATAAGTGCATACAAACGTTAAGTGTTAAATATGTTCTATAACGTCATGACCTGTCCGTGACCTGACTGGTCTGGCACTCCGCCATTGAGACAGCTCACGTTTTCATATGCCATTGACATCCTGAACTTCAGTGTTTTACTCTTGGCAGTGAAACAGCCTCCGTCCGTAACTTGTTAAGCCACTGAACTCGATATCCCTGCCGTATTGGCTATGTGCCAAAAGAACTCCCCGTTGCACCGTAGCCACCCACAGTTGTAACACAAAATAGTCATAATAAATATATTTTGCAGCTAAAACTGTTGCACAGCAATATGAGAATACATATATACATAACTACATATTCAATTAAGTTTTGTTCTCGTATAAATTAGTTGTTATAATTTGGTAGTCATGATATTATTATCCAAAACTTATCGTATCATATCATTATATCATTGGCGATTTATTTAATGTGTTGTAGTGGTCAAACTCAGTATTTCTTATTAATCGGTAGGTTACAGGTTGTGACTTCTGATAAGGAGATAGTGAGTTCGATCAAATATACGTTTATATTTTTGTATATAAATATAAGTTTTTATTTGCTATTTGGTTGCTCTCTGCCTCGTTCGTTGTGTTGGTTGCAAGAACAACTACAGATCGGGAGGTCCTGGATTCAAATTCCGGGTCGGGCACTAATATGCTTTTGTAATTTAGATTTTCTAGTCGTGGCTCGGAGTCTGGATATGTGCCCGGTGTATGGCAATAGACTCACCAGCTATTCCATAGTGCGACTTAAACGTAACTGGTGAAACGTGGGAGTCCTCTGCCTGCCTGCCTCTTCGGAGATAACAGGCGTGATGTTACGTGCTATCCGGTTATCTTAGTATATTATTATTGTACCCCCTAAAGATTACATAAACATACATATGAATGAATAAATAAAAACATATAAAAATAATAATTTTAGTTTAGTGGTTAACAAAGATTGAAATATTCGCTAGTATCCAAGTCCTAGTCAGAACGGGCAAATTCACTGAGATTTGGTGATTAAAGAAAATGACATACAATAAAATAGATTGTGTTTATAACTTGGTAATTGAGCAGAATACCGTCCAATTCCACCCACCGGTTTTCTCTTTGAACGCACGCATACAACCGCGTCTGGCGCATTACAGGCAGGCTACCCCCGTTTACACTAAAACAAGCAACGTAGCTCCTGTAACATGCACTCCCACAGTGATCTGTGCATTTAGTGCATAAGGCTGCAACTGATAATTTAGACAAAATATATATTTTATGTTTAAATTATTCCGATGCGTGAAATAGAGTTATAAAGCTTACATTAACTGTAATTTAACACTGTTCTAAAAGTAAACTTGGTCATTTATCCAAATTAGTGAAAAATCTAAAAATGCAGTTTTAAACCTTATATTCGCTGATTTGAAATCATTAGGTTGTATGCTAATTTTTGGATTCAGTGCACATTTTCCGTATCTAAAAAGTCAATAGGAATTTCAACGTAATTTTAATTTTTTAACGTATGTAACAAAATTTTGACTGCCTCGTTCGTCGTGTTGATTGCAAGGGCGACTACCGATTGGGGGGAGGTCTCGAGTTCAAATCCCTGGTCGGGTACTATCAGATTTTTATAATTAAGATTTTCTAATAATGACTCGGAGTCTCGATATGTACCCGGTGTATGGTATTAGGCTAACCATCTATTCCATATTGGGACCGAAAGGTAACTGGCGAAATGTGGTAGTGTACAAATACTACATTCATCTGCCTACCTCTTCGGGGATTATAGGCGCGATGTTACGTTAATTATGTATTTAGAATGTTAACGCACATGTTATTAACAAGTTTTTAATTTCAATTTGCTCACACTCAACATCGACATGTAATGGCTTTTAAAGATATAATTAAGGGTTATAAACATTTATTACATGTAATAAAATTTCACTTGTATCTAGTATCTTGCTTCTAATATCCATGCTCCTTCTTCATATTTAATCAGTGCATACATGCATCTTTGGGTAGGAAGGCATCTGTTATTAGAGACGCACACAGACAAGTGATTTACACAGACGTACTATACTAGTAGTTCGCTTCCTCTAGCTTTGGTCCCTCTATTTCCAGCGACTTCGCGAAAAGGAAGCAACTGAAAATTCGTATGAAAAATATTATAAATATTATAGTAATGTATGTTACTTACTAAAAAAATCGGCCACTTAACTTAGTTTTAACACCGAGATTATAACTTTTATTACATGGTAAACCGAAGAAGCTGTTGGTATTTTGGCTGTTGGTGTTGGTATTTATTAAAACTAATCGTTAATAATATTATAATCTGAGATCTATCTATATTAATAGCCGTTTCCTGAATTTTATTCTTCTTACGTCGAAATAGCGTTGAATATAAAAGTGCGGGAACTTCCTATTGTGGCCTTGACCTGGTTAGCGATGTACCCAAAAGCCCGAGGATGTTGCGAGGTCAAAGTACTCGTAGCAATTGGGAAGGCGGCAAACAAAACATTCCAACGAAGTGTTTTCTGATGGAAAGTAAGAAAGTTAAAAATGTTAAACAATTGTTAGCGTTTCCAACCTTGGCACTAAAGGCACTTTAGATGCTATATGGGAGCAATATCACAAAATTTTT
>DWTO01004578.1:0-11424 GCA_018244755.1 Jemadia pseudognetus
ATACCACAAGCTCTCTTGATGCTTACTTTGGGATCAGATGGCCGTGTGTGGAGATGTCCCGAGGTATTATTATTATTTGTGATATATGTAATTATTACTAACATTTGTAAAGTTTGAGCGTTTATCATTGTAGCACCGGTAGATTATCTGTTCTCTTTGGGTCGTGAATGTAAACTGGCGCATAATCGAGACGAGACCGTATGGTAGGGTAGGGAACAAAAATGTGGTTCATTTAAGATTTTTTCTTTTAAAAGTATATAAAGGTACACTCATATATACTTTACATATATATTTATGGTATATACATGAGTTTTTTAAATGTTAAACACGGAACGAGGAATATATGCATGTACTTACATAAAAAAATATGTGTTAAGATTGAAATGTGTTATTGAAATTGATAATATCGTTTTTTGTATTATTATTTGCAGTGCGCCAGCGATGCCTTACATGGGGATGCCTTACCCGCGGCCATTGCTTTTTGTTTTAACGGCGTCGTATACACTGTAAAACGTTGATTGTATTACTCACCTCTGCCTACGTACTTGGGGATTACAGGCGTGATGTTACGTAAACAGGCACAAGCTAAGTTATTTGTGGCAGACAATAGTCTGCCACGCTGGCCAAGTGGAGGTTGTCAGACTTCACACGCCTTAGAGGGCATTTTTTTGGTGAATTCCAAAGTGTGCATGTTTGCTTACGATGCGTTCCTCCGTGTGTATAGCAAGTTATATTTAATTATAAAAGCTCTTTTTCGAAAAGAGATGCCTAAATATTACAACGCTCTGAGGCTGTTTTAAAATGTGTAACATGTCATTAGTAAGTCAGCTTCTTCCGTTATCAAGAATAAAGAATGAAAATATGTATTATATTCACGTTACTCGTGGTTTCATAGAATTTCATATTAGGGAAGCTATTTAATAACAAATTCAAATCACACTCATGACGTGGGGAAACACAACTATCTCCTGTGACGGTAGCCTTTGTGACTGGACCATAATAAATACTTCGCTCAACCTAGTCTAGTGAGATAATGAATTGTATTAGAGACATGATAATAAAGTAGGCATCTGTTCGTTAAAATACGCCCGGCTCACGGGCTCCTGGCGCCAATGGTTTGTGAATGACAGCGCGGAGTGGGGGTCGGGGGTTCCATTTCTCCTCACAGGGTAAATACGTGCCGTTTAATGTTCTGATTACATATTGCCAGAATACTTACGACCTTTGACACTGATGTAAGTGTATTTGACGATAGACTCACTACCTTCACAACTAAAACACACAACTAAAACAAAATGATATGTGTAAATGTACATTGAAATTATTTACTACATGGCAATGGTGTAAATTTTTTTAATCAATGTTAATTTGTAAGATGCTAAAACAGGAATAATAAAACATAACTAAAATCGATTTTTTTCTAACATTTATTGGAAATTACATTTTTTGTAAATTAAAATAATAACCTTAAATAATTTTGTTGCCTAACTTGATTAGGTACACGTACACACAACAGGTAGGAAAAATTTATAGATCAATTATTAAATTTTTTATATCGTATTTTATAAAAACAGAGATGGGTAAAAATTTGTTAATTAACAATGTAGTAACTTTTTGAAAAATCAACACAAAAATTTTTTTCGCCTAGGTTTTTTTTCTTTCAAGTGCTTACATTTTTGATCATAATAAAATTCAAATTTTTAAATTGTTATTTTATACTATAAAAAAATGTTTTAGCTGCCATGCCGGCTTTTGCGGCGGAGCACCCTGCCGTAACGGCCTCGGGGAGTCGTTATAAATAAGTTTATAAATAATAGAATGACTGCCTCGTTGGTCGTGTTGGTTGCAGGCGCGACTGCCGAACGAGAGGTCCCGGGTTCGATCCCCGGGTCGAACACTACAAAATTTTCTAATTTAGATTTTCTACTAGTGGTTCGGAGTCTGGATATGTGCCCGATGCATGGTAATAGGCTCACCACCTATTCCATAGTGGGACCTAAACGTAACTGGTAAAACGTGGTAGTGTTCTGCATTTCTCTGCCTACCTCTTCGGGAATTACAGGCGTGAAGTTACGTCTTACCTATACGAGTATGTTACTCATAACCCTGTTCTTTGTTTTAACTATAGAAATTATTAAGTAGTTTCATTGAAAAAAGTACATTCCGCTTGTTAAGTTACCGATACATATTTCATACCATCAGAAGACATTTTGTAATTACTAGCCTGTATATCGCCAATAGGGTAGGCAGAAGAGCGTTGTACACAGCCAGATTTCAGCAGTTACGCTTACGTTCCACCAAGAAATATGAGATAAGCCTATTACCATACACCGGCCACAAGTTCCGACTCCGAGCTACGAGTACTACTAGGTATTTCAAATTAGAAAACTCAACATTCCTCGACCCCGGGGATCGAACCCGGGACCCCTCGATCGAAAATCCAGCTCCTCCAGCAATGAGGCCTGCAGAAAGTTATTCCATTTCGACAATTTTTCAAGTGATATCCTTTGTTCCAGGTCACACGAAGAATGTTTGAAACATAGACTAGCAGCGGTCAGGGACGACAATATGCGAGGAACGCGAACCGTCATGACGTTGCTTTGGATTATCTCGGGGTTGATCGCGGTCAGCGCTGTGAAAATTATCATTGAACCTCTTCCAAAAGGTAAGGCTAACTATAGTGTAACATTTTAAACAGGCCTTAAAATAAAAGGGTGGACTTTAACAACAGGAAATTCAAATGATTACATTAAATTCCATACAATTATTAAAAATTGGTAGTAGATTCAGAAAGTTGCCTGTATAACTTTAATAATGGTTTAAAAATTGTACAAGTTCGCTACTGCCACATTATCTCACCTAACTTTTTAGGAATCAAGAAAATCTCGCCAGGAATGAGTTTTTAGTAGGCTGTTGTCGTTCACTATTTCCATTAAAATTCTAGTTGGTAAAAATGAAATGCTGTCAAAACTTTTCATCCGCCAAGTATGCTCGTAATAAAAAATAAAAATGCGCATTTGAAACAAAAGATGCACTTTTTGACCTGTCGCTCACGGGAGAGGTGAACATAATCGAGCTTCCGGTTTTAATTTACATTTTTTTTGCGCTTTGCACGACTCCCCTGAACTCCTCCCCTTAACACGGAGCGACTTCGTTTTAGTTTCGATTAATTTCCTATCTCTTTATTATCGACTGGATTCATTGCGACGCGTAAGTGGTGAAATGATATATCTTACAAATAAAAACTACAATCTCAATCTTATTTATTATTATTGCTGAGGATATATTCATCGGGCTAACAATTTATTATCCAGTCCCAACAAATGTTGATAACACTTGTTCCTAAGCATTACGTTATGTGAGATGTTATGACAACATTGAAACATATCTATTACAGCAGATCGACAGAAACGTATGCTCATGACTTTTATCCCTGATCTGGTGACAATTCCATACACGACAAGAGCTGTATGCTATTCTTTATTAGTGTTCGTTGAAACCGCAAGGGGCGAGTCATTCACACCGAAATGCTTTTGTCCGCGAACCACAACCACTAATAACCATTTAGAATTAATTTTTACTCTCAGTTCCTCGATGTCTATTTTAGAGTCCCGCGCCGAAGGCTTTATTGTATTCACATTAATTTACAGTCCACAGCTGCGAGTAACGCAGATTTCTAAGGAGTTTTTATCTGCCTTCAGTTTTCTTTCTTTTGAAAGTGAGAGCTCCTATTAATATTAATTAAAAGTTTGAATAATTGAATGGATTCGGAATTGTTCCCCGTTGTTGGTTTCCCTGGAAGTGAGTCAGGCAATAATTAAAACTTGAGAGGAAAATGGGTTTGAGTCCATTATTTGACATTTGCGTAAGACAATTTTCTATTTGTTATGATAATGAACTGGAAAATATAATGTAAAGGACGAAACTAAAATGAACGGTATTTTAATATACCAATAAGAGAATAATTATACATTAGCTTCATATATAAAAAGCAGGCAAGAAGGTAAACCAGATGAAATGAATTACTGTGCGGAAAAAAAAATTATTTACAATGATACTTAAAATGTATTACATTTAAGATAACGAGGAAAGACCTCATAGATTGAAACCAACATTGTTGTAAGTACACATTTCAATGTTTACTTTGTAACTCAAATGGACAAAAGTTCCCTTTAATTAATGTTTTATTCAATGTAAGCTGAAACGGAAAAGGAATCCACGAACAGTTTCACATGAACGGCACAAACGACACTCGTGGTGCACGCTGCAACATATTAGTTGATTGCGAAATGTTACATTCAAAAACATCTGACCAGAACTAGTCTGTATACTAGCTAAGTTTAGTCAGAATTATATTGCTTCCTCGTTGAGTATTATAGAAAGACCTGCGCCTTCCCTTGTCCATCAGAATCGTGTAACTGAAACACAAGCTTAGTCAAACCTACACTTATTTCACCACATTTCAAACCTTCCTATCATCCTAGATAACCTCAATAAATATTAACATCTTGAAAAGCATAAATCAAACATTAAATGTGAGTGCGTTAGGCTCCGAATATATGGCGCCATTCGCAACAGGCAGCTCAAATGAATTTATTGACAAGAAACTTGAACGTACAGTGGTGGGGCTTAGTTGGCAGTATTCAAGCCGTTATTTTTAGTAGGCGAAGTCAAATATTTTACCGAAACGAATAGACCGGCGGGGCATGCGCCCGCGTGAACTTGTCCCACACATCAACATGTCTGGCCCCCGGTCACGGGATGTATAGCATCGAATTGAAAGTTCCGCGCAAAATTTTGCAATCAAACGCATAGTGATACCAAATTTCGCATCATAGTAATATAAATTTGGGGTAATTTCTGATAAAAAATCTGAACTTCTAAGTACATCGCACTCCTTACGTTATTTGAATATTACATTTCTAAAATTATTATATTTTTAATGTCGAATATTTTCGATGTCATTGAATCTTACAACAAAGAGAATATTCAAAGCTGTGTTATCGGGTATACCTATTCCATAGTGGAACGTAAACGTAACTGGTGAAACGTGGGAGTGTTCTGCATTACCTCTTCCTACCTTTTCGGGGATTACAGGCGTGAAGTTACGTTATCGGGTAAGTATTTAAAAAATTACGTATTATATTGCCATTCTGTTATAAACTTAATCTATGTATCAACATATTTGATAAATTAAATAATCCCTCTATTTAATGCACTGACAATATATTCCCTTTATGATAATAGGCTCATCCCCTATTCCAAAGTAGAACGTAAACATAAGTGGTAACACATAGACGTATATTGCATTCCCCTGTCTACCTCTTCGGGGATTACAATCATGATGTCCGTTTCCGTAAATTTGGAAGCTCGTAAAAACAAAACAAATCCTAACAAATCTATACCAATTTATTGTATACATGTACAGGTACAATATACCGACATCCACCCACTCGTACAGTCCACGGACGCAGCCGCAGGAACTTGTTCCGCACATCGGCACGTCTGGCCGCGGGTCAGTAAATCCATAGTCGCCAATTAAAGTATATATGGTCCTGTGTTTGCAACAAACGGCCGATACTCGTGTCTGACGTTGACCGTTTTATGCTCTATGCATCCGAATGATCTACAGGGTGCTACGGATTTAATTGCATCAAAAATTTACTTTAAAATTAACGAAATTGTATGTGACATTTTGGCACAGTCCTGGTACTTGACTAAAAATATTCTCAATAAAGTTGAATGTACATACTTATACGCAGATAGCTTAGTGATATAAAATTTTGCCTGCTTACATAGTAACTGTAAATCAATACACCTCAGAGTTCTCCATAATATTCTCCAAGGCATGTGAAGTCTGCTTAACCGCACTTGAGCAGCGTGGCAGTCTATACTCTGAATCTTTTTCATTCTGGTACGAGACTGATTTCTAGCACTGGAACGAGGAACGACAAAAGAGGCGATGACGATCACGAATATAATATGAATATCGAATATGTATATTTATTAATATTAACATATTGCTTATTACTGTAATGGAACAAGGAACAAAAGTTAACATATTAAACTGAAATATATAAAAACTGTTAGAAACTCGCGCGAAACTCCTCTTAGTTAACTTTAACGACGAAACTTGATTTTAACGGTTTAATTACGCCTGTAATGTACAGCGTAATTTCGTTCTTCGCCATCACATTTCGGTTACATTGTTTTAAATTGATATTGGGTCTTCACATAAAAGATATGACCACTTGACTTTTACTCTGCCAAAGTAATTTTGCCGCAGACATGGAAATTACAAAGTGCTCAACTACAATTCCACTTCGCAATAATATTGCAATATTTATATTTGGGGCTGAATTTATCTCAGTCGTAAATGTTGTTGGGGTAAGAGGTCTAAGTTTAAAAGAACGTCTATTTAGAAACACACTGTTTTTTGTTTACCGCGCGGCGCTCGGCCCGGGGACGATTTGCGACACTAAAATAAATGACGCGAACAGACCGCCCGATTGACTGGAATAAGTAACACACAATAGCCACGAAAATATATTTACCAAATTCGTAAGACCTCTGTAACATGAAAAGGTAACCCAATTATACTCGTATTTTGACATTACTTCATGTGTAGATCGAGATGAATGATAACGAAACATATTTTAATAATAAATATATGAAAGGTGGTACGAATATAGTTTTACTACAGAATAATACAGATTACACGTTAGGTCAGGAAAAACATTATTTGATAACATTTCTGTTTTATTCAACAGTCGGAGACAAAGACGTCCTTGAGGAAATACAGGGAAAATCCACTGTTTAGGGGAAAGAGATGTCACGTCTCCAGAGAGCTGCGATGATTAACGTCTTTTACACAAATAGCTGTTATTCTCATTCAGGACAATACGTGTGGATACTGTCTCTTGTTTTTCGTTTACTTCGATTAGCTTCGTTAATTAGAAAACGGAAGTGGCTACACACAATGTTCATGTAGGTATATTGCTGCGACATTCGTGGCGACATGAGAAACCGCTTGGTTTTTCAAAAAATAATTTACATTTCTTTCCGTCATAAATACATATGCTCACACCAGGTCCCTTACGGGAAGGTAGAGAGTACTAATTGCCTAATATCTTCATCGTTTACTTTTATTTCTTGAGATTCAGATTAAATTTAAATAATATATGTACATGATCAGTGTTTTATTACAAAAACAAAACGAATATATAAACAGAATATAGAAAATGTCTGGGTTCGGTCTACTGCCAATTTGAAACGTAAATTAGTAACATTTTAACTTTCAAAAACTCAGCGTATTCCCGACTCAATTCATATCCCATATTTAATGATATTTACCAAGCACGAGAGCTTCTAGCGACAAAACCTCATATAGGTATTATTTACATTTTTTGTTAGTGAGGTACTTCACATTTAAGCTTTTTGAACAAGCAACTAAAATAAAGTGAAACAAATTAATGCACCACTTTTGAAACGTGACTGCGTATATTTATAAAAGAAAGATTTAGTTAAGATAATTTTTCATAGAGCGTATTGCTGACTTAGCTAAATTCCACAAAAGTAGGAAAAAACGTGAGCATTTGGTTTTCTAAAAACAAAGAGGAACATATACGGAAATCTCTCATTTCACGTCTCCGAAAAACAACAAAGGAAATTAGCCGTCAAAGTTCAAACCGAACGATCAAGAAGGCCCCCTTCTAAAACAATAGCGAGAGATCTCATTTCAAACCCCAAATACGTTTCCGATATTCAATATACGGTTCAAACGGGATTGCCTGAAATTTCTATCGATATTTCTATCGTATACATAACATTAAAATATCAATATGAAAACAGCTCTAAGCGTGAAGGCATAACAGAGTCAATTTAAGTCAGGCTGTTTATGTCATCCTTTCCAATTTGGAACGTCGAAACCTTCAAAACATCTATCGGACGCAGCGAACAAAATGAACATGTTGTTAAGCTTAAATCCTCTTGGGATTGCGAGAAAAAATGCGTTGTGCCTTCAAGCCCGAAATATATAAGGAACACGTTTATTAAATAGCGTTGGTGACTTACCCGATGTAATCTCAAAGGCCCCTTACGTGTGTTCAAAGAATTTTCTCCATAATAATGCCGCTAAACATGACAGAAAAACAAATCATATGTCTCGACATCCTCGAACCATCTAAGTACATTGTATTTTTATAATGACGCATTAATAGCAGTGTCGTTGGTTTCAAATCAATGAACGTGGTTCGAGGTAATATTTAGAAAAATCATAAATTAAGAACGCTACGCACCATTTGCACTTAGTTACAAATGTAAAATTTTCTTTAATCATTTAAATTAAAATCAGTTTCAACATTTATTTTTCTCAACTAACAACATACTTAGAAAACGTTATTATACCGTTATTATATTAAGTTATAAACATTGTATATACCCACCGGTAAAATGTCCGTTCCTGTAATTCAATGTTTTTCAACACTGATGAAAATATTATATTATGTACATATGTTATCAACTGTAGAAAAGACTTTATGCCGGATACAAATAGATTTTTATTGACAAGATCTTGTCTGAGATACAACATATTACTAAATATTATTTTGAATGGTTACTTGAGCCTCTTATTTCTGCTTAATATTTAGTGATACGAGGAAAAATAAGATAAAGCAAATAATAGTAACGTTTGACGCAAAATGAATTGATGACAATAAAATTACAAACTAAATGATATAAAATTTGTTTCTATCCTTATTTCGTCAATATACAATAAATATTCGCATTAATAACAAGTTAGTACTTACCTTTTAGTCTTGACTTAACATTTTACTACGATGAAATGTGTCAAATAGTGGTATCTCCAAGTCTATATCGAGTTCTGAATTGTAGTTCGCTCAAAGCAGTTTTATTCGATTTGGGGCTGCGGCGGCCAGCGCGGCTCTTAACGTATTCCGGACAGCGCAAACTGACCTTTCAATATCAGCCGAGCCAAACCGTCTGTGTGGAAAAAGAAGTCGATTACCCTTGTTTACGCACAAAATAAAGTTTTCTTCTCATTGGCTCCGAGATAAAGCTGGGTAGAGATTAAATTCGGCTCGTGTTTGCATTGAGACCCGCGCGCCCCATGTAAACGACCCTAAGTAAGGACACAAAAATATCATTTGGCATAGCGTAATGGGCTCTGAAGAAAGGTTGCTTTACGACTTCTTATTTGGCGTCTTGTAATGAGTTTTGTAACGAGAGGGGTCGTTGAAGACATCGCCGCTTTGATCTTGACACGCGATTCGAAGCGTTCATGTAGTAGGTGTTGTACAAAAATGATTTATTTCACGGTGATCTCCTCCTTGCGTACGGAATTTCAATCATACCCGTAAACTCCAGTGCCCTAATTCGGCACAGAGCGAGAAAATGATGAACGAGCCTTTAACACGCCTTAACATTTAAGCCTTTAACATATGACTTTTCATATGGTTCATATGCCATCGCATTAAAAGAACCAATGTGTAATCCTTGCCGTGTCTTTAACTGTTGTCAGTTGTTCAAAAATGTGATTCATATTGTTTTCCTATTATTGTTATGGAGTAAATATTTCACGACCTCTCGACTGTTCCACTGCCCACGTTCCTAATGGTGGGAATTTGGTGAGCAGCTCTATATCTATAAACTGACTTACCCATTGGTCACTGGTAAGTTAACTTCACTGCTCAGTCGGTGAACTTGGGTTTAATTCCCACCCAGGACAAATATATGATGGGCACAAATGTTTCTTCTGTGTTTAATAAAATAATGATACGTGAAGGTAACATCACGCCTGTAATCCCAAAGAAGTGGGCAGACGAATATGAATACGAATACACTCCCACGTTTCACCAATTATATTTACGTCCCAAAATGAAATAGGTTGTGAGCGAGCCACTCCGAGCCACTACTAGAGTGCCACATTCGGGAGTTGAACCCATTAGCTTCCGACCGGCAGTCGCCTTTGCAAACCAACATGACCAACGAGACCGAGTAAAATAATGATAATTAGTTCATATTATTATTAAGAGAGCCGTTTAAAATGAAACCACAGCTAATTTATTAAATTTGGAGTCGTGCTAGATAAGCAAAAGTTGATATCCATAATTATAGAGCTAACATAATTGAGTGCGCGAGGGGAGGCGAGCGGACGCATGAGTAATTACATCATCTGCAGGTACGGTGTCTTGATATGTCTTCTTCACGGTGGGGATTTCTTTTATCTATGATGTAAGAGTTATGGGTGCCTTGGGGGTATACCATTATAGTATAATATGTATTAGTACCTCCACTACTACTTGGGAAGAACATACAATATACACAACTATAGAGATATTTGTATACATGTATATTGCGTAGTACCTAGTATTTAAGTACCTAGTATTTAAGGCAAAATAAAAATTAATATTAATAATGTTTATAAGTGATTCTTGATAGTCTAAAAAATGTAAAACAATTATTATTTTATAGTATCCTTTTTTCATTAGCATTTTAGAAAAATACAATTTATTCAAACATCAAGTTTACTTTCATATGACAAATTTGGCTTATGACTAAACGATTCCACTTATATTTAAAATATGAATAATAAAATGTAGCTTTTGTAAAATTTGAAGTGAACATAAATAATTGCAAGTGATTTAAATTATAACAAAATTGTAAAAGCAAGTGTCCACTTTTCCTAAATAATGCGATTTACCACCCTCTAATCTCTGACGATCTCAAAAGAGAACCTCTTTACCTTGAGTTGCTTTTAGTGAAAACTCCACCCAAGGCAACTCGTGAGAATACAATTTCTGAAAACCTAAGAAAGGCTCTTTAAACATTTTTATCTCAATGCAACAATGCACTTAGAAGCACAGATAAGCAGGTACTAGATGCGCTAAGTTGAATAAAAAATCTTAGAAAACTGTGAGGATCTTATTTCAAAACAGAATTGTGTCATTGTAATACTTGCTTTGTGTATTAGTACACCTTTGATACCTGAATTACATTTGAATTTATTTCAATTCACATTTCTCGTTAAACATATTTTAATGTTGCGACATTACTGGATGCTGCATGACTGGGAATTTCTTTAAATAATGTGGCATTTTGTTCTTGTACTCGTATTTATCACTATGGAATAAATAGACCGACACTATATAAACGACAATAAGACACTATGGAATAAATAGACCGTCCGGGTCTTTAGAAGGTCCTGAAAAATGACCTAAACTTTAAGATACATGTTCATGTTTATAAATGTAAAATAAAAATTTGTTAGTAGCCGAGTCATTACTAACAAATTTTTATCTTGTTAGTGTGGGTTTGTGCCCAGCTCAGTACCTACCTAGGTATACCACAGTGGGACGTAAACGTAACAGGTGAAACATGGGAGTGTACTACACTCCTCAGCCTACC
>DWTO01004579.1:0-11423 GCA_018244755.1 Jemadia pseudognetus
GTGTCTCAGAGTCTAGATTTGTGATCAGTGTAGGGCAATGGGTTCATCACCTATTCTATGTTGGGACATAAACGTCATTGGTGAAACATGGCAGTATACTACATTCCTCTGCCTACCTCTTTGGAGATTTCAGACAGAAGTTATGTTAACACACATTATTTGAAAATGTCGCTTTGTAATTTTGAACGGTTTTACCTCGATCAATCATGTTTAAACATACTGAACCGTAGTGCGTGGAAAAAATATATAATATTACTTTTACAAAGATCTATATATTTTTTATTGTTTGTTTCAGGGGCACAGAAGACATAATATCTCCACATGGCATTCCGCTAGATCTTCTAGATAGACTATTAATAATTCGCACTTTGCCTTACAATAAGTCAGAATTGTTGCAGGTTGCTACTTTTTTTCACAATTTCACTTTAATAATAATTGACGCTGCCTGCCTTCGTTTAGTTGTTAAAATGTTATGTTCGTTTTGTAGATATTAAAGTTACGCGCGACCACCGAGGGACTGTCCATCGAGGAGGAAGCCCTGGCCGCTCTCTCCGAAGTGGGTGCCAACAGTACACTAAGGTGAGTCTTTTAAAAGTTATTTCTATTGGAGGTTCGATGTACCCATGAATATTTTACGAATAACGATGGAATCGGCGCGTGGGTAGGTTCAGTTGGTGTATGGAGACAAATAATAAAGAGCGTAGTAATGCACAAAAACTGGTTGCTGCGGCTCTTCGGGCTCATGGAGCCTGACGGGTCGAGTGCCGTGCGGCGCAGGTACGCGGCGCAGCTGCTGACGCCGGCGGCGCTGACGGCGCGCGCGGACGGCGCCGCGCGCATCGCGCCCTCGCACGTGGCCGCCGTGCACGCGCTGTTCCTCGACGCCAAGTCGTCCGCGCGCATCCTCACGCAGCACTCCGACAAGTACATGCAGTAGCCGCGCGGCGCCGCGGCGGTCGCGGCTGCTCCGCGCGGCCTCTCATAGTGTCTCGGCATCTCGAGTGGCAACGTGGTATCGGTTCCCACGATACTTGACACACGTTTGCCCGCTGTCGCCTATGAAGTACATTATGGATTTTCATTCACCACATTTCAACATCCTTTCGAACTAGATTACGTAAGTTGCATTTTACATGCGAAGATCACTCAGGACGTACATAATATTGCATCGAACTGTAAGATTATGGCGTCCTAAATAGCAGTTGATTGCAATTCATAATTCACGGTTCAGGAATCGGTGTGCGCACGTATAATTTACAAACTGCATGTCGACAGTTTCTTTTCAGTACAAAATACAGCTTATAATTATCATGATGTAGCCAAAATTCTATTACTGGTGTCGGTACATATTATATTTATCCGGGGTTATTTTCATTTTGTAATGTCAAATACGTAAACAAGTCATTATATTATTTTAATGGCGCTATAATCGATATTGTTCATATATTCTGATGATTGGCGATAAACATTTCATAACCAACTAACACCGACTTTGAAGAAGGTATTGAACACGTAGTATACTGTTTAAATTTTGTGTCCTTTTTTTTGTGTATAAGTTGCGTAAGATATTTCAAGGGATTAATTGTTTCGTTAAAGAAAGTGATACTAGATTATGTTTTATGTTCAGAATATGTTTAATTGCGTTCGCATTATTCCATAACAAATTGTAATATTAAGCTCATAAAAGAACTTGAACAATAAATTAGTTTTTAATTCAAATATGTCTCTTATTTAAATTATATATACCTAAAGTTTTATGTACATAAAAATGTCTTAAATAATCATTTTTCTATTGGAAAACGAAAAACATTGGACACAATATTAATAAATCAATTATAAGTGCTGCAATGACAAAAATTGTGTGATCTGTACTGTACAATACTTAATCTAACTAATCAAAAAGCAGTCTATAACAATTTATTTACATAACGAATTAACGAGTTTTAAATTGAATTTCATCTTGAGTTAGTCTCTCTAGTTTCCTCAGCTCGCAGCGGCATCGGTATGAAGCGCGCATCATTCGTTTTCGGGTTGTAGGTCGTACTGGGAATAGGGGACGTGGTGGGCGGGGAGAACGTCGGCAAGTCCACCCTGAGGGCGGCGGGCTCGGCGGTGTGCCGGTACAGCGCCTCGAACTGCATCTCTTCGGGAAAAGAGTGCGATTTTATCTTCCTCTCGTCTCTAGCGTTACTCGGATATACGATAACGATTTTTTCGCCTTCGCTCTTCAGAGCCACCGGCGGCAAGGCGGTGCTGGTGGCCGCGGCGGGCGCGGGCACCACTTGCAACACTTCCGTCGGCGCCGCTCGCAGCCTCTCCGTGCTCGTGCTCGTTGTCGTTGACGTGGTTGTAGTAGTTTCAATGACAACCGGAATGTCGGGATCCTCTGGAGTTTCTATCTCTCGTTTTTCTCCAGGCGGACCCATGGATCGCAGTGTTTCTATCTTCATTTCCAAAGTGGGCGTCGGAACGGGCACGGAGCTGGTCGCGTTGATGTCCTCGGTCGGAATGTAGCGGGCAGTCGTTTTCGGTAGCTCGCGTGAACCAAAGATGGGCAAGCGAGGTGCGTACGCGGACACTAAGGGCAGCAGAGTGTCCCGGGCATATCTCTCAGCTCTTGAAATGAACGACGCCAGCCGCGATGGTAGGAACTGGACGGCGAAACTGGGTTCTTCCTTTTCGGCTCGTTCGGCCCACGTGGTGTCGTATGTCGGTGTCGTCGATACGTCGAAGTTTTTAGCTTTGCGAGAAGGCGGCTGCGTGGTGGATCGTGGCGGCTGAGTAGCTCTAAGTAGTGGCTCGGATATTTCGGGAACGTCATCGGGCCCGTCGGCTCTTTGTCGCGGCGTTTTGCGCGGCCGTGGTCTTAGAACCGGCTCCGCTATTTCGACAAGCCCGCTCGGGGCAGTTTTAGTGTTCGTCATACCAAAGGCGCGCCCAGTGTCCGCCACGGGGCCGTTCCAATCGTATGCATCAACAAGTATAAACGGCCTCTGAGGAGACTCCTCGGGCAGTTCGTTGTCTTGCGGATTTTCCACGGTGCTTTTTGTTACGTTGTCCCTGTTGACGGATTCTTGCTCGATAACTGTCGCATTTGAAATCTGTTCCGGTTCCTGAAATATTTTGTTCAATATTTAATCGTTTTTTAAGCTATGTCCTGGAGGAATTTTGAGAATTGATTATGTTTAACATACCTCCATTTGACAGTCTCCGGGATACAGTGGGAGTTGGACTGATTCGTCTGAGAGTAAATGTAGGTTTTTGCAGAAGGATGACCTGTAACGCAAAACGTTCAAGATTTACAACTTTGAATCTAAGATCGCCATGACCTTGTACTAAGTTTAGGTGTCGTCAGCGTGTTAACGTGAGTTTCTTCAGTTACGTTTTGCCAAAGCTGTCGCCGATGAGCAGTTTCTCGATGTGCACGGCCTTGGCGCCGGCGCTGAGCCAGCCGGAGTAGGCGGCGTAGTGCACGGTGGCGCGCAGCGGCACGCCCAGCGCGGGGTGCGGCACGATCACGCGGGAAAATCTCACGTTGTTCTGAATGCCGTCATCACGTCTGAAACCATAAAAAAATTATATAGTATCTCCTGTTAGGTACATAATATTACTCATTACTGGTATTCATACAATATTGGTTTGTTAATTACTATTTATTGTGTATTAACAACTTTAGTTAAAATAAAATGGAACTGTAATTAAAATAAAATGAACATTTCAATACTGAGCTTTGAAGATCGTACTTTGTCATGGGGAAAGATTCATTGAGACCGGAGTCTCCGTGCAGGGTGAGCGTGACGCGGCCGTAATTCGGCTTGGCGGATGCCTCGCTGCCCCCCCACAGGGACACGTGGTACTGATGAGCTAGAACAATAACGATCGTCAATTTATACATTTGTTTTATTTTTATTACCTGAGCTGAGAATAGTATTTGGGCCAATACTGATGAAAAGTTTCCACTGCTGCTTTTGTAACTTACAACATCGGCGTCATTGCCAAATTTAATTGATTTTCAGTGCACTTTATTTGGCATCTGTAACACGGCCACTTAGACGACGGTTTAAATTATGAGCCGTAATTGTTATGAAACAATCAAGAAAAAAGATAAATCAAAAACATATTTCAGATAAGGGAAGTTACCACAAAAAGGTTCCTCCTCTCTTGTGAGCAGGTACAGTTGGCCTCGGCCCAAGGAACGGTCTGCGTAGTACCCCATGTTGCCGCAACGTCTGTCTCCACTGCACGGGAAACATCGACCCTGTAAAGGAGCAAAACAAAATTGAATGAATAGATAAGATAACAAATATCTATCCAGTCGAAAAACAATATCTATCCAGCGAATTGTTAATTTGCTGCTAGATATATTTAATATAAATTGAGAAATAAGTTGTAGGTGTCTTAATTTAAATACTGACAGAATCGTATCTGCTAAATTTCTTATTTATATGAAAATCTATTCAAACCTTACATTTATCTATAAGGCAACCAAATTACCCATATTTTTTGTTTTTTACCTCTGTCTATTACCGAATCATATTAAAATTTAACAGATTTAAACATAGCTTCATTTCACTTTGAACATGTCTAGTTTTCATCGACTACGCCCTGATGATCAACTAAGCACACGTCGGACTTCACGCTTAACTTGCTCCAACCATAGTATCAGTTGTTTTTCGCACGGGTAACATGTATGCTGTGGTTTCTTGCATTGGCGACGCCAACTATTTAATCATGTCCTTGACAATACGAACAGCGGAAATTATAATTCTGTCATTAATAACAATAATTAATAATCGATAATTGTTGTTAACAATCTCTGGAAAACGGAAAAGAAATCACAAGCATATTTCTATTTGTAAAAGTAAAGCTTGATATGTATGTAAAATGTTCAAATCATAATGACCTCAAGAAAAGTGTCGTAATTTGAACACGGAAATGCTGGAAAATGACATTTGGGTGAAACTGAGTCAGTAAAGAATTTGTAAGCTCGTCGATGATTGCATAACGATCGCCCCTCGGGAGACGCGGCAGCCCACGGCAGCACGAGATCGGATACTGCTCCGACAAATCTGAAAGAAATCATACAACATTATTAATATAAAAATTTTACCTGAAAATAAAATTTGTATTATGTTTCCTAGACGTCCGAAGTCCTTTATGAGAGAGGCGTCGTCTTTTCTTCGTTTTTGCCAACAGATGTCGCTACCCTTGCCCGTCACGTGACTTACTTCAGCGCCCCTAGTATTCAAATCTAGAACTTAGAAAGAGTTAAAGTTTGTTTTAAATTAAATAACATAATTGCTCGTTACGTAAAAAAATATGGAGGATTTTGACGGTGATTGTGAGAAAGTGCAAAATGAAGCAACGACGAATGGTGGACATGCTTCATCGCCACCATCGAGCTCTGGGTCAAGTTCGAGTTCAAGCGATGATGAACCACCAGTAAAGCGCAAGCGGTACAGTAGCACGGCGCGTGATCGTAGCTGCCGGAGCAGCTCGCGTGACACGCTGCACGAAATGGAACGCAGGTTTGAGTTATTGTCGGAGCAACTGGTGAGTCACGTCAATAATTTTCTTTATACTGTCGCACCGAAAGTACCCGCTGCAGTTATTTCTAACCTTGCAAGTGATGATCCTTTCTCCCGACCATCGACTTCTGTGAACGACATTTCCGAGCTCAACGTTTCGGTAAAAGAGCCATCTGTGCCGCACGCAAAACCTGAGAGAGTAGCCAGATTGATTTCTCTGCAGCGGTTCGACAACCCAAACTGGAACTCTGTCCGTTATATGGAAGTTCAGAAGAAATATGTGGCATCTCCTGGTTTCACAGAACTCAGAGTCAACGACGAACTGAGAAGTTTGGAAGACAATTCAGTTCCGACTAGATGGTCGCAAATGGAACGTAGTTTTGCTGCTTTATCCAATGCCCTTTTGGCTCAAAATGAAATTGTTAATCTCGCTTTGCATAATATGATTAGCTGGTCGGCAGATCCGAACACACAGTTGACATCCTCATCATTTTATGATAAATTAAAAAAGTTATTCGGGAACGAATCTGAGTACAAAGTGGTTTCACAGGACATCTTACAAATGATTTGCGGAAAACGTGCAGAGGTTCTAGAACTACGCCGTAGAGCATTAGTTAAGAATTTGAGAGGAAAATATATGCGAGAAGACATAGAAAAAATTCCACCCTCTTCAGAATTTATGTTTAACCCTCAAATATTAGCGTCCTATTTACAAAAAATTGGGGGTGTGGACAAATTACATAAAGATAATTTGCCGCAATCAAAGCCCAGTATAGTACGTCCTAAATCTCCAACACGCACTAAATCCCCGGTAGCTTCTACGTCGCGGGACAACAATTTTAGTTCTCAACACAAGACAAAGCAAACAAGAAATAAAAAGCGATTTTTTCCTGAACACGATAAAAGAAAAAAAGGGGGGCGAAAAGCTCGAGAACATAGAAATAGGAATAAATGACTCGAGCAGGTTTTCGGGCGGCTGTCTCAAAAATTTTTTAAATGTGTGGGCGGCATTGGAGCCACCCAAAACAATCCTGGCATTAATTTCTGCAGTCCGCATACCTTTCGAAGCAAGGCCACCCTTAATCCTGCCGTCACCAGACATCATGATAAAATTTCAAACACCCAGTTCTTCAGCAATGACATTGGAAATTCAAGTCATGATTCAGAGTCAAATACTAGAGCCCGCACCCCTGACTCCATCTTACATATCTCCACTTTTCATAGTAAAGAAGAGACTCGGCAAGAACCGAGTAATTTTCAACCTGAAAGCTTTAAACCAGTTTATGAAACCGAAGCATTTCCACTTGTTTCATCACTACCAGATGCCCGAGTTTCTCCAAACCGGCGACTGGATGATAAAACTGGATTTACATCAAGCTTATTACCATATTCCTATATCTCAGGAGCACCGTTGTTTTCTACGAATCAGTTACGAAGGCAGGTTGCTACAAATGACTTGTCTACCTTTTGGATTAGCAGCGGCACCCAAAATGTTTGCATCGGTCACAAACTGGATTGCCGAAGTATTGCGCGACAAGGGTCTTCGACTGGTGGTATACTTGGACGATTATTTGATCGTTCATCAGTGCCGAAGAACTCTGGAAGATCATGCAGTTATAGCTGTAGCATTTTTAACCGGTCTCGGTTGGAACATCAATTGGGAAAAATCAGTACTCATTCCAACTCGGTCGATAGAGTTCCTGGGAATCACTTGGGACACGGAGACCAACAGCATGCGCCTACCTGTACAAAAGGTAATCAAAATTCGCCAGCACATTTCGACCCGCTTAGTAGCCGGCAGTTGGACCCTCAAGCAGGCGCAACGCCTCTTAGGGCTTCTCAACTTCGCATCCTTCATCACCCCTCGGGGAAGGTTGCATTGCCGTACGCTGCAGTACCACAGCAATCGCTTACAAAAGGCGTCACGACATCCGAGCCTATTTGTAACCGAGGTACGATGGGAACTGGAATGGTGGTTCGACAACGTAAGTCGTACCTCACAAATACACCAGAAGAGTTGCACTCAACGGATAAATTATGTGGTGACCGACGCTTCGGACGTTCTGTGGGGAGCAATCGTAAACAACGACACCCTGAAAGGTTCTTGGACACAACGTCAACTAAAGTGGCACTGCAACCTGAAAGAGATGTACGCCGTTATAGCCGCCATTTCGTCGAAACTGATGGTCCTTCAAGACTCGACCACGATCTTGCAGAGCGACAACAAAACAGTTGTTTCGTACATAAGGAACGAGGGCGGAACGAAGTCTCAAAGACTCCTGAGATTAACAAAGCAACTATTGGCGCTCATAGACAGCCGAAATATTGTATTGATCCCTCACCACTTGCCGGGATTGTACAACACGGACGCCGATCACCTCTCGCGCAATCGCGCCGGCTCCGAGTGGCATCTACTGAGCGAAGCAACCACAAAAATATTCGATCGGTGGGGTGTGCCAGACGTGGACCTCTTCGGCTCAAAAAACGCTCACGTCGTATCGAGTTATGTCTCTCTAGACTTATCAGACTCGAACGCTGGCTTTCACGACGCTTTCACCAGATCGTGGAGGTACGATCTAGCGTGGATTTTCCCGCCGCCGAGTCTGTTACCACGAGTCCTGCACCATCTCAACTCTGCAAAAGGACAGTACATCATAATAGCACCCAGGTGGAAGAAGCCCTTTTGGCGGCCCGATTTGAAGAGTCGTGCCTTAACACGTCCCATGAAAATATACAATCTGGAAGCGTGTTTGTTGGACACAGCGACGGGCCGTCCGCCGGCCCAAGTACACAACCTGCAGTTGGAGGCCTGGCTAATTTCGGGTGGGACGCCTTGACAGAGTCTTGGTCAGCCGAAGAGAAACAACTTTTAGCATCTTGTTGGAGACCGTCTACGAGAAAGACATATGCCCCAATATGGTCGAAATGGGCTCAGTGGTGCCGACAAAATAAGATAAATTTGAGTAATAGTAGTATTTGCCAATAAATTTTAGTATTTGGCAAAGCTATTTCTTCCTGACCGTTTAGCATATCGTTCTATTTTAACTCATAAATCTGTTATATCTTCAGTTGGGAGACTCAGAAATTAAAATTGCATGACGTCCATTAGTTAAACATGTTCTAAGAGCTGTGTCTTTAGCTAAACCTGTTCTACCCAAATTACCGATATGGGATGCAATGCAAGAATAATCATTCAATATCTAAAGAATACGGATCCTAATTTATCGAGTTTGTATGACGTATCTAGACGTATTGCCCTAATTCTTTTGTTAGCCTCGGGTCGTAGAGTTCACGATTTAACTCTTATACATTGCGATTGGAACCACTTCGTTGATAATGGTGATTCAATTACATTACACCCCGCATTTAGTTCTAAAACAGATTCTGCAACCTTCCAGCAATCCAGCTGGACATTGCTAGCTGCACCAGATAGAAACATAGATCCAATTTTTTGGCTAAGAAGGTCGATAAGTATTAAGAAAACCCTCAGAGGTTCAATTAAAAACCTGTTTATAGGTATTAGGCAGTCTTTCAGACCAGCCTCCACTGCGTGTATTGGAGGCTGGGTAAAGCGCACTCTGTCCGAAAGCGGAATACGAGTAGAAGCTTCACCTGGTAGCTTCAGGTCAGCTGTCTTTTGTCTAAACTTATTAGAGAATTACTCAATAAACGACATTCAATCTAAGACAAACTGGCGCCACCAGCTTACATTTAGAAAATTCTATTGTAGAAACATAGATTCAAGGGAAAATAGTAGTACAAAAGAAAAATCCCTTTCTCAATATTTTTTAAATAAATATTGATTATTTTTGATTTAATTTACATACAATACTTGTATTACAAATATAAAAAAAAAAACAATTTTCTTTGCAATCGGTTATGCTAGCGAAACTAATTACTGATGTAAAAGGAAATTGGAATAAAAAGTATCACTAAATTATGATTCAAATATCTTATGATTTTCTTTATTAACTATTACTAAACGATAAAGAAAATAAGTCACCTTGTTGCGTTTAATTAGCAAGCCACCAGAAGATAACAAACATGTCTCTCATAAAGGACTTCGGACGTCGACCGGAACACATAATATAAAAATTTTACCTGAAAATAAAATTTGTATTATGTTTCCTAGACGTCCGAAGTCCTGATAAGGTCTTCCTGGTGTCATACTCTTTATGAGACAAACAATGATCTCGAATATGTCGGCTTGCTCCTCGTTGATTAAGTTTAGTTCTAGATTTGGACACTAGGGGCGCGGAAGTAAGTCACGTGATGGGCAAGGGTAGCGACATCTGTTGGCAAAAACGAAGAAAAGACGACGCCTCTCTCATAAAGGACTTCGGACGTCGACCGGAACACATAATATAATGATGTATAGGTACTACTAGCTGATCGGAGAGACGTTGTGATGATGATGAGAGACGTTGTGATGTTTATACTCAATGTGCCTTTTTACTGCGGTTTATTGAAGGAAGATACTGTATATATTTCATCGATAAAATGCTACTTTTAGGAAGTGATACGGTAGCGTGTTACGTTAAAGCGTGACTGCGTCGCTATTTTTGTTCTTTAGTTACATTAGCGACGGGCGATGTAGGCGATTTAGTATCGCTCCTGCTTCAGGTAAAAGAGCGGGGGTATGGCGGCTTTGGTGGCGCAGTATGTATGCTTTAGGGCGACAGGAGTGATTCAAACGCGTGCTACGTGGCCGAAGATACAAAGTTCATAATATATTTCAGCGGTATATTATATCAAAAGAGACGACTAACAGTTGTTACTTACAAATTTGAACAACCATGTTGAACACGTCCTCCGTTAGGGTAGAAGTCCACGTGGCCAAGAGGCTGTGCGGCGCCCAAGCCACCCAAGATAAGGGTTTCGCCGTTAGAGTGGATCACGTCTACAAATTTAGCATCAGATCGGTCGAGTCGTGCACGGGGATCTTGGAATTCGAATAGCGGGCCAGCCGGGTCCAAACCTAGAAATATTAAAATATGATTTTTATTTTTTTTTGTGTTACGTAATTAATTTTTCGTTTACAGTTTAATAAAATTTATTATAATGACATAAAATGTATAAATGGCAATGAATATATAATTTTAATGCATTGTAATAATTTACTAACGTTGATAACATTTTAAATTAGTGAGTAATATTGCATAACTGTAAAGAGTAGGTACCTACTTACCTATATAATTGTTTATTATAACCAAATACACAATACAAAATTAGTGTTGATATTAGAAGTTATACGTAGCATAAAAGCTGTATTTGTCCACGGATGGTACATTATTTATGAACTCGTATATATTACAGAGGATCGATAGGGGCCTTATCGTGAATTTAGTATCAGACAACCAAACAGTTTAGCTGGAAAGTTTTCTCACGAATTCTCTCTGTTGTGAATATATACCTATATCATTTGGTAACGACATCAAGCAATGATATTACAAGCTATATTTTTTTAGCAAATACTTGATACTATTAATGATGAACCAATCACCTGTAATTCGGCTAATATTTCTCAACTCGGATCCGGCGAATCCGGCCACGTGAGCGCCCAGGCTGAACCCGATGAGGTGAACGTCCTCGAACCTCAGGTCGATGTGGTCGGCTAGACCTGCACGTAAACAATGTTTATGGAAACTTTGTCCACCATTGTATTTATTGGTTTGCGGGTACGAGGGCAGTGATGAATGTAGGTACATAGAAAAAGCACATTACATGCTGTAAGGAGAAATATTAGGTACTCGTATTGTCCATTCGGTGCTCGCTGCCCACCCAGTCAGGGATCACGCGTGTCGATATAATAATAATACGTAACATCACGCCTGTTATCCCCGAAGAGGTAGGCAGATGAGTGTAGAACACTCCCACAATTCACCAGTTACGTTT
>DWTO01004580.1:0-11423 GCA_018244755.1 Jemadia pseudognetus
TATATGTATGGTTACGATTTAGGCGTATATTTTCGTATCAGATATGTAAGACGACTACAAGAGTACGTCTTTCGAATCATCATGATCATTTCCCTTTCATCATACATTAACTAAGTAATATGTCTGTGGTCATATCGAATGTTTTATGGTCTTTAGTTTTAATACTATGCTGTGGCGTTCAAACCATATTTTTTTCAAATAACAGTTACTTACTAGTAAAATGTACGCTAGAATTCTCGATCTAGTATAGCTGAATTGTCTTCTCAATAATTCATACATTTGACGCACGATTTGAGAACATCCGGTCACATATGTTACTATAAGAGGAGTAAAAATTTAAGTCCGTTATATTCGTAAGTCGTGTTTAAACCAAAAGCGTCAAAATAACAAATGTAAAATAGATCGATGGCTGACCGGGTGAAGACCTCGCTTCTTCGTCAATTATGCCAGCTGCGTCTACGTCGTAACATAATCTGTTTGATTTAAAATAAATAAAAAATCAATTGTATGAAGTGCGTTTCGAAGTTTCACTATACAATTTATACGGGCACGTTTATTGGAGCGGTGAATTGAGCTGTATTTAATTACATACTGATCATGATCAGCGGATTTACCCACACCTTTATTTTTTTCTATGATGCGTCATACACTGTGATAAAGTATATGGACGGCGAACGTGAACAAGATCATATTTTAAATATCAAAGAACTTTTGGCTGAAGAAGCACAATAATGTAGATTATATTAACTTCAAATGTAAGTTCAGTCCTATTTAACTTCGAATATAAATACTCGAAACATACGTAATGTTGGAAATATATAACCATTATTTTTATTGTACTTTAAACAAAAGTTTTTAAGCTTTTGACTCACTCCAAAAATACTTCCTCAAGAGATGTGATTCCAACTCCCACCGAGTCAATACCTAGTTCTGTTTTCCTTTTCTCTATCGTGTTAAACAGCAACGGCATGTTTGTGCCCGGTGGTAGTTCATAAATAAGAGCACCACCAGATTTCTCTTTGAAAGTAGCTCCGGGTACTACGTCAAACACGCAACGGGTTATATTCTGTTCGTTATTCAGACTTATCGTTCTTATTGTGAGGCGAAAATCGGACCCTACAATGAAGGTTCTATATTGTACAACATGCGTAGTGGTCTATCCAATGGACGTCAATGTTTTAGTTACATAATAATAATATTTGGGGCAGCACTCTCGGCCATCTGCTCCCAAACTAATCGTCACGAGAGCTTGTGGTATGGTAACTAGAAGGCTAATAAACTAATACATATATGTAAATATATATTTAAATAGATTTCTTTTACACCCAGATACAGAACAAATACTTGTGCTCTTCACACAAATATTTATTCTGGGTGGGAATCGAACCCACGACCCCCGACGCAACAGTCAGGTTCACTAACCATTGCACCAACGGGCCAGTCAAATTCTTTCTTTTAGTTAAATTCAATAAATAGAAAAGCGGCGAACCTGAATAGTTTAAAAAATTTATACTATATTTAAATAAGACCCCTGAATAGATCTCTCAAATTATCCTAGACTCGGTTTTGTTAGACAAAATAGAAGTTCAATAGAATTATACACGGGCAACATTACGAACCAACGGCGCGTTTTAGGAACATGGGTGTTGCGTGGCAACGTAGACGACCGGCGTGAAGGGCCGCCAGTCGGTCCCCCAACACGTCAGCCTCTTCCATGAAATGGGTTGTCAGTATCAATGTTCGTTCACCGCGCAGAGCCTGCCGGATTCATAGCTACATTATTAATATTCATATTATGTTCAAAAATAAGATTAAATTCTGAAATCGCCGATTGCCTAGTTGGTCCAGTGATTGCAACCGCGACTGCCGATCGAGAGGTACCTGGGTTCAAATCCCGGCCCGGGATCTGTTAAATTTTTCTGACTAGAAATTTCTAGTAGCTACTCGCAGATTGGACTTATGTCCAGTGTATGACAATAAGCTCACCACCTATTCCACGATGGAAATAGGTGTAACGTGAGAGTGTGCAACACTTCTCTGCCTACCTCTCCGTGGATTACAGGCGTGATGTTACGTCATTTCTAAAACGAATTCTGAAGTGCTATGAAACGAATCGTTTCGGGTACAGGATTTGAGTAGAAATTTCATTATGAACATAATTTTATTAGGCTTGTTAAATAATTAGATACTCGTATGTTCAATGTTTCCCCTCTGTACAAATATTCTATAGCTTGATGTACAATAAGTGGATAGCAACGGCACATAGTGATTTTCCACTCGAGGTGCCTCGTGACTTGGCGGCGCTCTCCGCCTCACCCCATCCCATTCACCTGTCGGGGATGGGAGAATTAGGGCCGCGTCTTTCACTAGACGCTCACCTCTATTAATATCGGTACATCGACCGATGTATCGGGTGTCGCTATGAGCTGTCTAATGTTTTCTGATAAAAAGCAAGTGTTCGTAAAATTAAAATATTCATTCCTATTTAGCACAACAAACCAACCAATAGCATATCCCATAATTCTCTTCTGGCTTCAACGTCCAGTCCCGATGTGGGCTCGTCCAGTATTAGTACGTTAGCGTTTCCGCACAACGCACATCCCAGCTGCAGACGCCTCAACATCCCACCTGACAGCTCAGCGGTCTTCCTCGAGGCCTTCTCCGTGAGGTCTAGTTGTCCCAGCAGCAGCAAGGACGATATTCTTGCTTCGTTGAATGTTCCCCCTTTAATCTGTTGATGTCTGTTTCAGTCTATGTGAAACTTGTCCTGATATATTACTAGTTAGAGTTAAGTTAACTTCGATTTCTGTTATACGTTCTACTATGACTGTTACATGAATTTTTTCAGATATTCCATATACGGTTAATGAAATTGGATATTTTCAAAATCACAAAAAAATAATTGTCATAACTTAAAAACTGCACCACTTGTCTATGCGTTATTACAGAATAGTTAACAATGATTTTTCAAGTTTCTATACATTTCAATCTTATTTGTTTTCAGCAAAAATAGTTCAAAAAGTACAACACAATAAATTAATAACAGGCGGATACACGACAATGGCGCCATATTTGTATCACTACTATGACATTGGCATACCTTTCAATCTTTAGACATATTCGCTTAGACGCTACATCACTTCTTTGTCATAATGGTCAGTAATTATGTATAACAGTTTTTGTGAATGATGATTTTTATTAATAGCTACATCATAAAGACGGTATAGGTGTTTCTAAGGGCTAGCTAAATTGACAATATCCAGACAATTCGCTTTTCATTGTTCATTTGTGAATGTTACGTATTCAGACGCCGTTATACGAACCATCGAGAAGAATAAAAAATGCTCCAGTACGGTCAAGTCAGGGAAGAAGAGATTATGCTGTGGACAGAAACCCAGGTGCTTTCTTACTTCAGCCTGCTGTGTTGCGGTGTCCAATCCGTTAACGTGTATTTTGCCAGACGTTGGGTTTATCATGCCTATAGGTGTAAAAAATAATTTAATATTTTCTAAACTTGACTGGGTTATTTAAGTCGCATAAGTCTATACTTTAGTAAATGATATATTTATTGTAGTACAGATAAATGGTAATGCTACAAAAAAGTCTCAAAATTAGACATATGACTCGGTTACGTGTCAACTCTGACAACGAAGAATACTAAGGTGGTTCATGAATAGTTCCGTTCTACTGAATCGGCAATTCGCACTGTTGGGGAATAGAGAGTCGTACCGGAGGGTAGGAATGCACTTTAAGCAATAAACCCTCGTTACCTGTTATAATAGAAATCAAAGTTGTCTTTCCAGCTCCGTTGTGACCCAGAAGTACTGTGATTTCACCCTTATAAATATTCAAAGACAGATCGGTTAGCGCTTGGAATCTTTTCGGGCCTGAACCAAATATCTGAAATTACCTTAATCATGAAAATAAGCAAGCGGAATAACAAATTGATAATATATATCCAATCTCTGATTTAAGACGATATCCGTTCTGAATAATAATTGTGCACCCGTCAACATGGCGCCGCGATGAAAGGCCTCGTTATCGAAAATAAGGGGCACGACATCAACTCAATTGAGCTTTTATTAAGAATCATATGGATTTGGGGAACCTGGAGAATTATGTGATTCAATATTATTTACATAAAAAAACCTCTACGTAAGTTCTACAAGCTGAACTTCTTAAAAAACACTTTTGAGTAGCGTTAATAGTTGGGAAACATATTATAAATGACGGATATGAGCACCTTATTCACATGACGTATTTCGATACCGACTTGCATGTTAGTCGGTGGGTCTTCGAAATACTTTTGGTAAGCTGGATCGTGGGATTGGCCGGTGGTCACTTGGACAGGTGGCGGGGGGTTAGTTTTCGCCCAGTACTCTTTCTGAAAAGTTTTGCATTCACACAACTGTCTTGTCATACATCTAATATATAATTCTAAATTCTAATCTAATTATAATGTAATAAACAATTTAGTAAATAATTTTAAGAGAATTTTTTTTCCCCCGAATACGGTATTTTTTTAACATGTACACTACACATGTATACTCGTACATACGTACGAATATGTTTAGGTACACATATATGTTAGTTTCTACAGTGCCCTAGCCGCCTATGGCAGCAGTGTAGGCGGTGCGAGTAGCCGTACTCTGCGATTCCCAACGTGCATGGCCAGCGTGGGAAATATGGGCCAAAAGTCCAGCTTAAGTCCAGCCTAAGTGAATAATCTTTGTTCGATCCGGGGATCGAACCCAGGATAGGATAGAACAACGAAACAGTTAAGTAGTTTAAAACTAATGATATATAATGTAATAACCTGAAAAATAAAATTCCACGGCAGGGCAATTCCGTACCTGCCTGGTCTTACTTTTTCCAAATACCACGCGATCATATAAAAATATATTATCTGTGTTGTTTGCATGATGTACGTTACCATGACACATCCATTTTTGCCGCCAGTCGAATGTAAGGCATATTGTTTTTGCCAATTACTGAAATTCACTCCCGTTTCTATAAAATGACACCACATTATATATTTTTTCTGTGGTTAAATGGGGATTATCTAAAAAAAATTAATTTTAAAATTTTAGGTAGGTAAGAATCCGATTAAATTTGTTTATCAGTTTGCACAAAAATTATGCATCTGTCTTCATAGATATTGGAGAAACACGAAATACTGTGTAACCTTCATGATGAAGAAAGAGATCGGCGTTCGAAAAAACAAAGCAAAAAGGGTTGAGAGACATTAATGTTGTTTCTTGTCGATTATTGCAATTCGGGTTTATCTATAATGTATTCTAAGGCATGTGACAGATTTTACAGAGTCTGTCCATTGGATTGTGCCTCCCAACAAATTTGACTGATGCAGCTAATTAGACCATCTCCTGATTTTGGGATACTTGATAAAGGAAGTCAACTAACCATACCATACTTCAGCGACGTTAACCTCATTGATGAACCAGTAGGCGGGGCAGTGGGGCAACAGGCCCAAGAAAAAGAGCACAGTGGGCGATTTTCCGTCGTGTTCGAACAGTCGGATTGGTATCCACATGCCAATATACACAAACATCGCCATTGACACAGTGTATTGAGCTGCAAGAATAATTGAGGGGTCATTTGTAAAAGGTTAATACCCTCACAGGGTGACGTCTTTAAGAATTGTAAATAGAAACATATAAATGGTATTACGCAAAAGTGATATTTAAAAAAATCTCTATCTTAAAGCCTTAATTTAAAGACGATTTAGACACTAAATCAAACAAATGGATGCTCCAGGTGTGGTGCGATTGCGGACTTATGTCAAACAGGACGCGGTAGAAATAGCCGCAGTCATTTACAGAAAATTTTATTTGTAGTAGCTTACTGTTACAACATTTCTAGCTTTGTGTATAATCATTGTTGAACGTCTACGACTACTCTGAACTAAAATTATTTTAGATATAGAACAAATAAATCTTTTCTGACTTATACAAATAATTCTGAGATGCACATGACAAATATAATTGCCAGTAGGTACTTTGGATTTTTGAATGAATTGGGTGGTCAACAATTAAGGATAGATAGCCTTTATCAACAGACGTTTGATTCTTCTTCACTTTGACCTTTAAATTAAAAACGTAATTAATTGGGTTGAATCGTGAAAATGTAGAACCTTACCGTTTTTCGCCATGTAACTACACATAAAACACATAGCAACTAAGGTGTTGTAATGTAAGAACAATGCTAGGAACATGATCATCGGATGTGTTTGCGGCACCATAGGGTCCGACGTACATTTGAGTAGAAATGCGCCCCCTGCGCTATAAATGAGACAGGGTGGCAGTGAGTTGAGGTATTGTGTTAAACCAAGCATGCCCGGCGTTACTCCTACCATTTTTATTAACTCCTGAAAAGATGAAACCACCTATATGAATTCAAATAACAAACTGCAAACGGTACCCTCACACACGTAAATAGTCAAACATCCCATAATGATTAATCAAGAGTAAAATTATGTAATCTGTTAATTATTACCAGTATTTACCAATTTCTATCAACGATTCCGATACGCCATTCCATGAACACTCCCCTGCCAAACTATTGCGTAAAAGCTTAATTGTTTAGTTAACAGTTACCTACGAGTAATATCGGGATTAAGACATAAAAAGGTTTTTTTTGTTTATCACTCCTGAATTTAGAGGACGCATAACGCTCATGTATGATTAGGTAATCTCTCGATTTGTCATCATTAACTGGGGGTAAGTAGCACAAGATAAAATTAAAGATTTTGGAATGAATCCAGTGGAAATGAAAAAAAGAAAAATTAAGTCCCATTAATTGCTTCCTTTCCAGTCGTTACTGGCCATCAGTTAAATTTAAAAGATAAACATTTACACGATTATCGATATTTGAGTTGATCGATTTTTCCTGTTGTCTGGATAGTAGCATCTCTATATTTAACAATGAACGCCAAGATTAGTTTTAATTATCTGTGTCTCCTAATGCATGCTACACTAGATTATAACTATGGTACTCATAAAATAGTGACGTCTTTGTGAATAGTCTTGAGATTTGTCCAAAATAGATACTAAAAGTTTTGACAGCAAGTTAAGTTTCAAAAGTAGGTGTAAGAAAGTCTACTAAATATTACCTGGATGCCCGAAGATCGTTCCTCTAGGAGACGAGTCATAAGGAAAATGAACGGTAGCAACGGTGACAAGAAGGATGTATATCCTAACATGTAGAACATTGTATTGACGTAGAGTTTGTTAATTTTACTCTGTGGCATGTCTTGTAGAGGGAATTCCTTGATTATAGTTTTCTGAAAATGTGAGTGTGCCGTTAACCTTAATAAAAATGAAACAAATATATTGCATTATGTTTTGAGAATGTTCTTAAAGTGCGAAAATATAACTGGACAGAAAAAAAAATACTATTTATTACTTAAGTTAGCGCGGGATCGGAGAAAGAATGGCAAATGCAAGAATGATAAAATAGATATCCACCACCAATGCGAATGTTGATGGCTGCAGGTGCATTTTAACCAATTAAGTCTGAAACCTATTAAAAGACATAATTATGTAACTCACCTTCACATCAGTGTTTGATTTTAACTTTATAAAACTGGAATCAATTGCCCATTGTAACTTCATAAGTGCTTCTCTTGGCGATTCTAAAACAATGGAAATATTTTTGAACATATTCAATATTTAGGGTAATACATAAACTATTCTTTTTTAAATTATTGTTTTTCACATCGTAAAATTGCGTAAACGAACATAAATACTCATTACCAAAATAATTTGTTTTAAACTGCATTCGCTCTGATATGTCCGCTAATGGTCTTTTGATCCGCACTGTATAATCTAATGTTTCTGGTGACATTTCCTGCATATCTTCCAACTAAAACATAATGCGATATTTAATATCATTGTGGCTTAAAACGGTAACCTTTTCCTAAAATTGTGTGGGAATTGTGAACTGTGTCAGAACTACGGACACACATTTTTCATTAGTTTTGACAAAAGTCGTTTATAAATCAAACCCAATCCATAGGATGTTAACACAGGCGCATAACACATGCAACGAAAAGCATGACCTCTTTTGCCAATGGACAGTTTTTTCTCAAGTTGCAAGGACTTTGAATAAACTTCACCTGAAATTCAATAATAGCGTCGTCTGACCGCATATATTTATAAAATTCCTTGGAATCAGTACTATTTTGAACCGGCCAATATCCACTCGCTCTTTTGTCTGCACAAAAATCAGAAATTTGTTGTATCAAGATTATGCTATAAATAAGTATGCAGAATCAAGAAATTCTCGTGTTTAATATACGATTCGAATCCACAATTCTATTCAAATGCGTACCGCACTAATCAATTACTTACTTTCCAATAAATTTATTTGTTTTAAGTTCAATTCTTTGCCAACTTCCGTCATAAGAATATGCGTGAATATTGTATCCGGTGTGTATAGTATACGTAAAGATGGTGCAGAGGAAATTATGTTGGTCATCTGAAAAAGTTTCAGTACAACTAACGACGATTTATAATCTTTAAAAAAAAAAAAACTATTATCGTTCACTCTTGAAATACAAGTCTCCTCTCAGAACGAGAGGGTTGAAGCCGTAGTCCGCGATGCTGGCCAAGTGCAGGATGGCAAACTTCACCCGCCGTTATAGAGAACTGTTTTCTTGTGAGGTACAGGTTTTTTCACGATGTTTTCCTTCGCCGATATTGTCAAATTAACATGTATAAACTGACTGGCTCATAAGCATGTAGTCGAACGCCCCGGGTCTTAGACAGACTTAGAAAGACAGTTGTGTTTCTAAACATGTCTTATTAACCTAGGCAATACGAAGGGACTTTTCGAAATTTATCTCCTACGAAGATGTACTCGGAAATGTAAGTTTACATAAAAGTTATTTTGATTAAGATATAAATATATTCACTTGCAATTGTAACAAAAATATCAATGTATCACTTTTCTAAATCCTTGCCATAAAGGACTACATATTTATATGGGATCACAGTTTGCATGACAGTTCATCATTGTGGAAGTTGTCATGGTAAAAAAATTGTATGTGAGCTCATGGTCAGAAATAAGAGTTGATTAAACTATTTTTTGAAATTAACTCTCAGTAACGTATGTTACATTTTAGGTGGACTAAAAGAGGGCGAAGCCGCTGAACATAGCTAGCTAATTATAAACTTACTGCTTCAATACCCAAATCAGAAAACTGAGATGTTTTGCTTCTCATAGAATCTCTTAGGATGAACAAACCAAGTATAAGGGATAGCGGTGCTGTGAATTCAATGAATGTCTGAATGATCCGTCTCTTGCGAACCGTGTAGTGCTTCCACATCAAGACTTTGAAAACGCCCATTTCATTTGTATTACAGAATTCAACTTATACCGAGATGGTTGACAGTCAACTGTCAAATGCCATCTGTAATCAAAGCATAGAGATAATATACAGAGTAGGCGAGCCATAAGCGCGTAAAAGATGTCGCGCAGATAGAAAGAAAAAGAACATGCATTTTGTTATATGTGGTGACGAGCGAGTTTGCTGCCGGATACAATAATGCACAGGCAGAATAAGTACCAAATACGCTCTCTCTCTATGAATGAAAAGACATTTGGTTGGCTTGCGTACTCTATGTATCTATATAAAATCTCTATGAATCAAAGTCGTAGTCTCCTAGACGGAATTGTTTGTTTGAAGATTATGAAATAAAAAATCAGAGTTTGATTTCAATGCCCTTTTACTTACAATATAATATAACACAAATTGACAAACAAATATTGTCTGACTTTATATTTATTTTATATTTCTATAAGTAATACATTAAAAGTACATATCAATATAAATAAAATGTTAGGTAACGCTTGCTCTGAGATACACGATCGCACACACGCGTAGATTTTAAAAACTTAAAACTCAGGCCCCAAAACACTTCAACGGTTTACGTACAAATGTGGGCGTGTCCTTGGGTGTGTACTGTCTTCATACCTAATCAAAGGAATTCATTGAAAACATTTTGAACAAAATTCAAAGATACACTTTAAATGTAATGTCCACTGAGGTATCCTTGTCGGTAAAACAACTTATACAGAGTGGGCAAAGTAATGACCTAATGTGAATTGTTTGTCATTTTCTTAGTTCTTAAATAGGAAAAAACCCGGTTCTGTTTTCACAGAAACTTTAATTGAAAGTGTTAAATGTATAACATTCGAATATTTCAAATCCAGGAGTCGATGACAATTATCTACAAACTTTTCCAATAATTGATATCAGTTTAACTCTATATAAATATCTTGACTAGTCCACTCGACAGTGAACCTGGTCATATCTTCGATCTGTAAGGCAGGAGCCTCCATTGGGACTGGATCATTTCTTTCTTGGATTCTATCTCTGACAGTTGGGTGTCGTCTGGAATGTAAGGAAGTAGGAGTGGTTATTATTACAATGACTATATTAAAAAACGCATGCGTACAGTGATGTGTTGAGACAGCATGGCCTAGGGAACGCTACCTCGGTGCAGTACGAAGTGGCGCAGGTGTCGCGCGAAGGCGCGCGCCGGCACCGCCATGTTGATGTACGGGTAGCACGCGCCCGTCTGCGTCTTGGCGTTGCTCACGATCAGCGCCACCACCTCCGGCGCCGCCGACCGCTGCCTTATGCGGTATATCGGACCGCCGCTGCAAGTCATATCTGCCATCATCACCACGTCATCAAGAAGACTATAGTTGACAGACCACAGATTCAAGCACCGCCTACACTGCTACCTGTTAGTCGCCAGGGCACGTAGCCACGCCTAGCCGTCGCCAGAGATTCGTGTGTCGTGTAGCAGCGTGCATCAGTCAGATTAGATTGTCTTTGGCTCCGTAGATTTAGCTTGTAATCTCTTACGCCCCCCACAATATTTCAATATGAACCTCCGGCACATGATTTAAAGGCCCGCGCCACAAATATAGGTACAAATTTATTTCACGCGTTCTCCCGCAAATCACACCCATCTTTCAATCAGCATTTATAGGTCGAAGCATTCGAATTCAATAGTAACAAGGCTCTACCTGAATCCTGACTGAACACAGCAAGAAGTCTGAATCATGGACGGTGAAACGTTATTCACGTGCCCACTCGTGATCGTGGGCTTGAGGTCTTCCAAGTTTATCTCATTGAAGTATGGGTACCCCGCCGCTAGCACAGATTCGCCTGTAATCATATTGACAGTAAAAAACAAATTCCAACTTTATAAGATATCAAGATACCGCCAGTGAGCAGCAGCGTGGGGATTATGGGCAAAAACTCCTTTTGGAAAGGCCTATGTCCAATAGTGGAGTGAGAGAGGCTGGTAGTGATGCTGGTAATTAATATTTGGGTTCTGAAGCCAGTAATGAATGAAATAATTAATGAAAGCAGTCATCTTAACTGACAA
>DWTO01004581.1:0-11423 GCA_018244755.1 Jemadia pseudognetus
ATAGGCCGATGATGGTTTATCCATAAAAAATACAATGAATTTTATCATCAAAATGAATAGGTAATATTAGTTACGGTATGTTTAAGGTTATATTATGCCATAATATAATGAATGAGGTACAGACAGAGCATAATGACACTCACTATTTGAGTTAACATAGTCACTTTAATGTTATCATTATACAATAAAATAAGTATAATAATCTGCGGAAAGCTGATGTAACCGTAGGAACCTCTGTTTCCACTGCGGGACGCCCTCTTTATTGTGTTGTTTTTATTCTCAGACTATTAAATAAATAATATAATAGTTGACCAGTGCCTGGTGCGTCAAACAGTAGACTGCAACGTCGTAGCACAGGTAGGTACAATCTAAAATTAGGGAATATTTTTTTTGAAGTTATAAGAACTCCTTAAAATTGTTGCTCTAAATTGCTACAAAATACATAAATGTTTCTTAAACATACGTATTTAGTTATAGAACACGCGCGTATTTCGTATTCTACATATGTGTATATCATCACCTAGTATCCGACCTTGACCAAATGTCAGGTTTAGTGACTCGTGCTTTGTATCGGCACTTGCCTCTAATAATATTGGCATTTTAATGCCAAAATTAGCCATTAATATTTTCAAATTAATATGTACAATTGTCCGCCTCTACTACGGCTCTCCTGACGCTTACTGATCGACTGGTAGCAATAAAACACTCTTCTCATCTCTTCAAATTAAACTCTGACCGAGTAATACTGCTTTTAGTGTACAAAAGACTATAATTGTACTGTGAATGTATAATAAAATGTATAAATTAGACGCGTAACAACACGTTTAACGAGTATTCACCATGGCTGATCGTACCGTCAATGTGATTATTGTGTTAAGTAAAAATTCCGCCCGCCATCGAACCTAGTCACCCGACGCGTCTACAATAAATACCGTTTGCAATTTGTTGTTCACGTCGGTACACGCGCCTCAGCTGGCCGCGAGTTGCGCGCGTTCATTGCAACTACTGCACGTATGCAATAGGTAATGCGTACATCGAATTGTGCATAATAATTCGTGATATGCGATCAATGCGCCAAAGTGACATCACGCTTTTTATCCCCAAAGATGTAGGCAGAGGAGAGTAGTACACTTCCACAATTCACCAGTTACGTTTACGTCCCACTGTGCACTACATATATCGATCGACTCCGAACCACTACTAAAAAAATCTAAGTTACAAGAATCCAATAGTGCTCGACCCGGGATTTGAATCTAGAATCTCGCGATCAGCAGTCACGTTTGCAACCAACACGAGCACCGAGGCAAGCATGAATGCGCTAGTCGCTATTATTGACATTTCACGTGTAGCTGTACGCCGCTCACATGCTTATTGTTGTGTAACTGGTTGTTGTCGTCTACAACACCGGGTCCTCCCATCCGCGTCTGTGATGTAAATTATTATTTTATTTATTATTATGTCATCAGCGTAGAAAATATATAAATAAAAAAGCACCTTACTTCTAAACGGATAGAGATATTTGATATTTGGCTCTATCTTCTTACTTCGTAAAGGACCTCGTGTGAATATGATAATAAGATTAATAATAATAAATGGTGTAGCGAGGATTTAGAAATTGTAAAAAGCACCAATGTACATATGCGGTGTTTCAAAACAAAGGACTAGAGTACATATGTCTAGTCGTTTGTATCAACGGTGCGAGCTGGGCTTACAGTGGAAATGTTGCAGCGATTTTAACTTGTGCCGCCTTTTACACGCGGCCCGGCCGCCGCGCGTCCGCCGCGGCCGCCCGTATCGCCGCGCCCGATCTCCGCCGCCATTCACGCTCGTAAGCGCTAAATGTACACAGATACTCTTACCGACCGGCTCGGCTCACCTTCAGTAGTGGAGCTTTTCGGGAGTTTTCATTTACCGACGAAATGTTGCATTACCCAAATTGAATTTCGCTTTTTGTATTTCCACCTTATTCATAAAGGCACGTTGCCGCGCGTGTACGTACTTACTTCCTTGAAATATCGTACGCTACGCTAGTAGTGTACAGTAGTAGCATATTTATTTAAGATGCTGTTGTTATTGCTAAACACAGACATAAGTTTAAGCAACTGTCCTACAAAAAACAGGCCGTTATGACACAACAAGAATGGGACACGATGCAAATTGAGTTGGCGCAAAGGGAAGTGCAAATATCGAAAGTGATGGTTCCCGTGTGAGCGACAACTGGGAGTTAGTGTTTTATACAGACATAATAATGACGGTAAAACAATTTGGAGCGTAGCAACAGCAATAAATAGCTAAGAGGTTTTGTTGAAACGCTTGACTAAGCTGTGGTAATATTGAATTCGATGTTTCCGGTGTGAATAACAATTTGGCGTATTTCTACAAATTAAATAATTGCGGTAAATTAATTCGGTGCGCAGCAACAGCAATAAGTATCTAACAGAGTTGGTCGGAGCTAGACGTTAGGCCGAGCCCGCGCGCTTGCCGCAGAGCTCGTTTATTTGCGCCTTCCCAGCTCTTTTGTTATGCCCTGTCGCCTGTGTCTGCTTTGAAAAATTGTAATGCAGCGGTATTGTAGACGCGACTTGCCGCGATTGTGCGCACTGCACTTTAGCTGCACCCATCGCTGCCGCACCCTCGAATTTATGCACTCTTGAAACCCTCTTTTTTTTAACCTGTATTTATTCGTAATCTACCCCTTTTTTACGTTTTCGTTGTTTTACTTTTTGTTATCTACATATTGGTATATAATATTGTATATTATATAGGATAATTAATTAGTAAACAACTAGTGACGTATGTAAATTAGTTTATATTTCAATATTAATTTTTTCAATAAAAATTGTGTGGAAATAAATTATGAATATACGGCTTATAACAGGTAATATTCGTTTACCTCGCGTTCATATTATACCGATCTATCGTTTATCGTGCGTCACTTCAACCTAATTGCCGGTTAATAACAGTCAATTATTACATTGCAATAAATGCATCGCGGCCACTTCTAGAGCCTCTTAACGTTTCAATTCGTCATCTGCACTTCTCTCAACCGTATCTGGTTTTTTTTCTGTTTACTTTCCTCCTTACATCACTTCGGTCAATGAACATTGAATAGTACTTAGTTAAAAATATTTGATGATGGAGAATATCGTCTTGTTTGCGAGCCACTGTTTGCACATTGTTCAATAGTGCCGGTTCTTGCACGGCTCGCAAATATTGCGCGGCCGCTCGCGCTCGTACGCTTCGACAAAAAATACTGGTGCTGCATTATATTATACAAAGTTCATATTCATTGCGTGATATGTGTTTGTTGCGTTTGTTTTGTACACATTTTAGCACGTTTATATAAAGTACCTATAGTTAACAATTGGCACTTCTCCGATAAATTTTCAATTTATTTCCTACACTACTCGTTTATTTACATTAGTAATTATGTGATTAATAATAACTTATGTTCAGTTATTACAGATCCACTTACGTGTCTTTATTGTTTTATTGAGTGTCATTTACATATTCTCTCATCAAATTTCATAGTTTTATTCATTGTTCATATTTATAGTCCGTGAATCGACTAAACATTCCTTTTATGTTATTATGTATGTGAATGTTTTAGTTGTCTCGTGTCCACGTTTTATACATATGGCGAGGTCTTACAATATATACAAAACGTCACTTATGCATATGAGAGGGTCCCGCTGCTCGACACCGATACAGGCGGCGACACACTCTCGCGCGGAGGTGAAGGCGGCGCGCACGGGCCGCAGAATACATTAGCCGCCACCGGCACTGCTGGCGTCGAAACGTTGTAATATATTTCACTAACGGTCATTTTCGACAATTAACCACATAAAATAAGTGAAATTATGCATGCGGCCAACGACGGCGTATATCACGTCCAGTTACGGGGCACGATACCTACCCACCTGTATATTCATTATTCAAAGAAAATGCTTCGCCCGGCCAGGCGGGCGGCGGGCCTCGTCCGGAAGCGCGGGGCTCTGTTCGTGTGATTGATGGAGTGCTCTTTATTTTCACTATTCTTTTATGTGTATGCGAGCTTGTGCATTCCTTATGTCTGCAGATATGAACCGATATCGTTTGTGCTCTGAAATGAACGTTTTTATGACCACGTTTACCTCGAAGAAATTCTGATATTTTGACATAAAGATGAGAACTTCTAATGAATCGGAAACAAATGCAAAATGTACACGCAAAATACTGATAATTTTTGCAAAATGGTAAGTAAACTTATGGTGATGCTTAATGCCTTTCCCGAGTAAGCCTACATTTCCACCGGACCTCTCAAACCGTCAGATTCATTTTCTCTTGCAATTTCCTACAATTTCCGGGCAGCGTTTGGTACGCTCACGTGCTGGAAAATTATTTTCCCGTTCATAATGCTCGTGTCACGGCTACTAAAGCGCTCACCTTTTAAGAAGGGAAACTCATTAATATTTAGACTTTTCAGTAGTAAGTATTTTATTCGATTGTCTTATTTTTGAAGCTCAATATAGGTTTGATGAATGTACGGGCGAGATTGTAGAAGATTGATAAATATGTATTATCAAGTTCAAGTGCGAGATCAACGTCCTGCGAGCAAGTGGCGCATTACGCAACGTGCGAGGCGGCGGATGCACATTTAAGTCTCGCGGTACGCGGTACTGAACTCTATAATACCAAAGGTTCAAATGTAGAGTATAAAAGTTATATGCATACATGTTTCCAAGTGAATTTTTGTTACCGCGTACCATACCGTGCGTTTTGATTGATGTGTTTATATAGTGACGATTCGTTCGACTCAACTCTACACAATACTGAAGATTAAGATGTGGAGTATGATAACTTTATAAATGTACCCAAGTGGTATTTTCGTTGTCAGCTTCCAATGATGTTTGTATTTGTGTGTTAATATAGTGATGATGTGGTGATCGAACAGAAGTAGATATGTCACACCTGACAGTGTGTCCGCCTCGAGGTGTGTGCTCATTCGCATGCGGCATCACCTTGAGGTGCGCGTGAATCAGCAGACGGCACGCTCACCGGCGTGACGGCGGCGGCGGGTTAAGAATAGAGGGCGGTCTATTTAGGACTCCTCTCCGTTTGTTTGCCAGCGATATGTGTCATTGTTAACTAATTTGAGTAACGCCAACTGCCAGCTGTGTTACGACACCGGCGACGTGCGATCGGACCGGCCCGCGGGGGGATTCCGATGCGCAGATTAATCTCTTCGATTCTTTGAACCGCGAACACACACCGACACACGTGTGCGTTGTTTGTACACATACACGTACACGGCACGTGACAACTTGTTTGCGATGTGCACTATATTAATCACACCGTGTGTGTGTGTGTGTGTAACAAGCTTTCGTAATTAAAGTTGTATTTGGAATGTCTTGTTTTTTCATATTATACGCATTACGTATTTACAGTTAACAGTACATATTACAGTACGTATTACAGTAAACTTTAACTTAATTTTTTTTCGTCGCACGAATTTTTACTTCCGGGTATAGATTTTTTTATTATTTCATACAATCTTGTACACTCCCGTATCTTACTTATCACAGAGAGTGTGTACTAGTGTAGTGGTAGCAACTTTTCCTTAGTCAAATAAGCAATTTATATGCAACGGACGTGTAACGAACTCCGATAACGAGTCTTTTAATTTTTTAGTGAGGTGGGTCGTGTTGATAATATTTTATTAATTAATGTGGGAGCTACGCTCCACGCTGTCCGATGGCCGGCGACATTATCGCTGGAGAGTTGCGTAAACATCGCAATGTAAAACACGATACCGTTTAGCCGCTTAATTAATTGCCGTGGCCGGGACTTCGGCAACCGGGAGAGCGAGCCTCGTTACGGAAATAATGAGTGCGATCCGAGCACGCGGCGCGTTCCCTGCACTTCTTGTTACGGGACCGCACTGCCTGCCGCCTGCCGCCCGCCTACTTACATTTTTATTGTTACCACATTGCGTTTAACTACCACCTAATATTTCCAATATCCTAGACAGGCTTATTCATCCTGCTGTAATTTTGCAATACGTACTAATATTGGCGCAATATCCTGCACTACTAAGTAGCGTCATAGTGATTAGATTTAATGTTGAATGATAACAATAATAATATATTACATTCGATTTGATAAGAGCAGCGCGGAACTGTCACTTTGTTGCCGAGACATGAACCTGCATACAGTGGAGCTTATTAGCGAAAAGTTATGCGGAATAGGAGCGTGTACGTACGTGCAAATGTTTACGTTCAAAAGTTTGCATGTGGTGGGTACGTTAGTGTGTGGTGTGTGGCCGAAAGTGTTACTATGAAATATTATTGAGTAAAACTGCTAATAGTGCTGAAAATTTCTTTGTGTGTGTGCGTGTGTGTGTGTGTGTGATTTGGCAAATATTGTCCGTATTCGATTGCAAGTAGAAAACCTTTACAATAATATTGCGCGTAAGTCTTTCAGTTTTGGTGTGTGATCTGTGAGTTGTACGTGTCAGCAACATGTTGGCAGGCTTAAGATTGCAAGTGAGCGAGCTGTACTACTTGGCGCGTGGGTTTATTGGGGTTGTGTGATTGAAGCGCGCTACCTGCCTGCGAGACGCGTCACTTGATTTAATTAAAAGACGCTTTACCACCCATTCCGTCGACCCGACGCCAAGTAAGGCACCTCGGTTAATTTCCACGCGAGTCATTCCGCACAAGATTTATCTCAATATTGGACTCGTCTTACAACACCTTCGCCTAACACGCTTATATTATTAAACGTCGTATCCACGTGTTGTGTTAAGGGGAGCTTTGCAAGTGTTAATTTCAAGTTACGGCTTGATATGGAATAAAAAAATTTATGCTTGTACTGCCTGCTGCACGTTTTGTTCTGATATGAATATATATTGGAGTTCGTTATTTTTAACAAGAGGAAATACCATCCTCCCGTAACTAAGAAAAAGGTTAAAATGACGCAGGAGAGGAGAGGCGAATCTCTTAAATCCTACCAGTGATTGCATCGTTTGGCAGAGATAGTCGTCATATTTCACTGTTGAACCTCTGACTTGAATTTAACAAATGGACGGTACATTTGTTGGACTTGCGGCAGATGCCCATTTTCAACAAGTTTGTATCTTTTATGCTATAACTTAGTGTGCTGATTTACGCGCTGTATCTGATGTTTTGAAGGTGTAGAAAAAAATTAATTGCTTCGTAAGAAAATTAAAGACGCTTCACTATTATGAATTTATTATGCAACTGATTGTTTGAAAGTATAATTTTGTTATATAAATTTTATGTTTAAGAAATAATTGGGGAACGTTGAAAATACATTACTTATCGTAAGTTTGCACGCTTTCAAGTCTCTGACAAAAATCTTCATTAATGAATATCTACTTGTGATGTTTGAATTCCAAGTTTGCGCATTTATATCCATAATAATTTCACTTAAGCATGCAAAGAAAAATGCCTTGCAATAATTAGTGTGAGAGAGATTTTTGTGAATTTTCATTGTTGGCGTCTAATGCGCTACTCTTGTCGGCCGTCATCACGCGTCGCGGGAGAAGTTCGTTATTAATTCATCGCCTCTCAACTTGGCCGCTTTTACTCGCATTACCGTTCCCCGCTCGAGGAATGGCCACCGTTTTAGACTATGGGGTTTCGAGCGGTAATTCGTACGTGAACATTTCTGATTGCATATATATGCATAATATATTCTTATAGCATAGAAAATTTCGTGAATGTGTAGAAATAGAAAAAAAAACATAATATTTATTTTTAAAAAATTTCACAATGTTATTGATTTGTTTTTGACATTGGTATCTTCTGCACTAGTAATATTAATTGCATTAAATAATACTTTTATTGTCCTTTCTTTTATAGTGTTCTTTTCATTTTGTTGTTGTCGGTTGGAAATGAAATGGTAAATATTGCATTTTTTCCAAGGACATACATATGTGTGTTTAATTGAAAAAGATGTACTCGATGTTTGTTTTTTCTAAGCACTCATACATGTACTCGATAATTAACTATGTACTGCGATCCCCAACCAGGGGCAACCATCCGTGGTGGGGTATTGCCCAGCCTGTCCAGCCTGAATATTACGGACAAAAATACGTCAATAGAGGAAACGTCAGCAGTATGTCCAACAGTGAACTTGACAGACTAATTATGAAGATATACATGTGTATTACATATTTACTCATTTTGCAGTTTTATGTGTTGATCGCTTTATTACCTTTTGCGCTTGACGCCAATGTCTACAAGGTAATGGTGTGCGAACATTCATCATTTATATTATCACAGGGTTATAAATTCGAATGCTGTTTTTAACAAAATATCTCGTATTTAATTCGAAATAGTCGTGTTAGACTAGACTGGTGACTGTAATAAATCTTGGTGACGATTACGGTGAACCACAATCGGCAATCACATGGTGGCCAAAAAGCGTCCACGCGATGTTGATTGTGACATTGTCTGGTGCGGGCGGCGGCCGCGCCGGTGCCGCAGGGCGAGCGGCGCGTCGCGACCGCCACCCGCATTTGTGATGCAAATTGTTGCGCCCGCCGCGGAGCTCCGATGCGCTTCACGCCTTACCTGTTCCACCCAACATAATTATTGTGAAAAATATTCATTTGTCCGCTTTTAAACCCTCATTACCATAACTTGGCTTTCCAGCTCGCGCACGCTTCACGTACCGAAACCGTGTTTTAACAGCATGTTCGTCCGGACCTTCGATTCACTGTTTTACTTGCTTGTGTAAGCCAACACCTTTATCGTTCTGCTGGCTGTGTAATAGGGGGAATTCAATAGCTAACTGACTGCAAGAGGTACGTGTGAAGTTTCGTGAGAACGAACTCGAGAGTCGCTCGCTCGGTAGTCGACTGAACGTTATCATATTACAAACGATTTCGCAAAACGAATAAATAAGAACGGAGGCAAGAAGCGTGCGGTGAAACCGAGTCAAAGCGTGGGTATTAGAAACGCTCCGATTACCACGCCGAGAGGAGTTGTTGTCTTCGCGACGAGTTGCTTTAACTTCGACACTCAGTCGCTTTACCGCTTTTTGTGTGTCGTATTGTTCTACACTTGCTACTTCCTCTACCTTAGTACACATAGTACGTGATCGATTGTCTGTTAACGGCTGAAGGTCCATCGTAAAGCATAAGTTATCAACGAAGTGGGCTAACTTGTGGATACGGCCAGCGGTACCGCTGCCGGCCTGACCGCGTTCCACTAACGGTACCCGCTCCGAAGTATTTCTCCGGCGCGTGGCGGCACACTTCGTGGCGTACATTCACCTCGCCCATCTCACTGTCCCCACTTTGCATAACAAAGGCATTATTATTATGACCTTGTTAATCTTATTATTTTTTATTTTTTATTATTAAATTTATGGGTTAATGAAAAACAGTTTTATATTATTTTTAGTCGTGTTTTTTATTGATCGGATATAACTGTTTTATTCGGTCGCAACAAATATTGGATTGAGAACAGAGTACCGTTAGAGTTTAATGACCGTATGAGCTTGTGGCAGTAGCGAAGTAAAAGTTTTGACCAAAATTGCATTCACCATTAGAACTGAGATTTGAGACAAAGTATGTCCTATATTTTTGTCGCTGGCTTTAAGTAAACTTTTCACAGAACTAGGCAGTGGGTGAAAATGATATATGCTCTCTTATTTTACAGTCAACTAGATTGTTTGAAAAATGTAGTAACCTAGGAATTGAATGTACGAACTATTTGCAACACGTGAGAATTCGGCCAGTGTATTGCTTGATTTGAAAGATAGTTTTCTTAGTATGTTTAGCAAGAACTGTATTTTTTACGTAAGCTATTATATTGTGGTGGATGTTTTTATGAAACTCTTTAAATATAAATCCTCTCTCAATGTAAGAGGTTTGATTATAAACAAGCGATTTAAGGAAGCTATTTTACGCTAGCCTCCACCACCTCGAGCGTTATAATTATATTGGCTTCCTTTCGCCTTTGCTTCGTTCTATGAAAATTTACTTACGACATTGAATTTAGGAACGGTTTTTTTTTTGTTTTCTTTGGGACATCGAAAATAACCAGGAGGTACATTGAGCGATGTAACCAGATTTCTCTTGGAGCGAGACGCGTAGCGCAACGACCCACAAATGACGAGGAGGGGAAGCCCCGGCGGCGTTTGTACATAATATGTCCAGTTAGCGAGAAATTGGAGCGGAGATCCGAGCCAGCTCCTAACGTGGCACTTCATTACTCCACCTCGTTATCCACCATCCTCTACCTCTACCTCTGCCTACATCGCCACTTTCCACGCACTCCGCCCATTCTTTACGACCTCTGTCGATGTTTTACTACCCATTCTGCCACACTTTGTAGGCGCGCGCACACATTTTATACATCATATTTTATCATTTAGACTTTTATTTTGGGCCGAAATTAAAGTTGTACCCACGTGAATTATTGGTTTCACGAATAACATTCTTACGCCGGTGTAAGCCGTTGCCCGCTCTCTTGCGTGCGTGTGATTACCTCGGCTCGTATTGCTGTGTAATATATTCATATTTTCACCACCTTCGCATCCTTAATGTTTCGTTTCCTCCTTTGTTTTCCATGGGCCGCCTTTTATGCGGCGTTGTTTTAAATTGCCCCGCGTGTGTGTGTGTGTGTGTGTGTGTGTTCGCGTGGTGCATTGTTAGTTTTGTTCCACTCGTGTATCTGGTTTTAAATGTAGCTAGGGCACGTGTAACCGTACATATATGTATGTGGGTTGTTAGAGAATATCATTTCGGCATTTGTGCGCAAAGGATTTCCACGCGGCGGTAGTCGTCGTGTGGCGAGATAAGGGTGTGTTCCGTTTTCGCTCGGTGCACGCTCGGTGCACGCTCGCGCAGCCTACTAACATTAGCCGCGACGTGTATCGCGCCGTGCACTCTATTCTGTCGATGATTGTCGTTGCGGCGCTCGTTTTGCCAAATCGTCTTCGTGTCACGTCATTTCGTAAAACGACATGTCGCTTCGGATAATCGCCACTGCATTGCATTTCATCAATTACGTGTATTATTAGGTATTAATGTGTGGCTAAGTCTGTGTAAGCTCAGGGACATCAAATAAATAATTATTCAGATTGAAACGGATTGAAACTAAGGCTATAGACATCAGTTAATAAATGATCAGTTGAAGTAATTAATGCAATAATGATCATTCAGAAAATTGACGAGTTTAATAATAGCTGAATAAAATAAATTTCCCGTAATAAATAATTTTTTAGAATCACTTTGCTGGTTTGTTGTTCAAATTCTCACGAGCGTTTGACACACTTTCTCGTTTTGTTAAATTAAATTGTACTTTCTATAAAGATGGGTATCAATTTCTTATATCTGGTAGATTTCCCAATGGCAAGCGCGTCTGTCGATCGAGAGGTCCTAGACTCAAATCCCGGGGTCGGGCACT
>DWTO01004582.1:0-11422 GCA_018244755.1 Jemadia pseudognetus
GTGAATTTAATTTAATAATGGCAATATTGGTGTACCATAGACAATATACTTTTAGTCAGCGTCCGTCAATACATTTAAAAATATTCGTTTCATTCTTATCTAAAGTATGAATTGGACTAAGATTTAATGTTACGTTTTGTATAACACAAGTTTTAAAATGATCCAAACAAAACCTTGGAGCGGTGGTCCTGATGAAGAATATGAAACTCAGTGCTTCGGCTTCGGAGCGCAACGCCTGAAAATATCCGTACGACAGATGATAGCTGAGAAAATTCAAACTGGAGTAAAAGACATGGAGTCTTACTTGCAAGAGTCATTAAATCTGAATGAAACTGATACAGTTACATTAACACGTTCGTGTAATACAATTATAGGTTTGTATTGTGAAAGGGCGGGCCCTTCGCTTGAGATAATCGACAATGAAATAGATCGTATATTGCAAATCCCACGTAACGTTCTTTTACCTGAAGATGAAGTCCAAGTAGAACAGGTATCTGATGAAGAGTATAATAAACTGAAGGAAGAAGTTTCTTCATTAAGAAAAAGAGTCGAAAGAGGTGCTTTAATGGAAGCGTTATTTACAGCTGAGAAAGATGATTTGTCCTCAATGGAAAAGTTATGTGCAATAGTGAATAAAGATATGGAAGTATTAGATTTTGTACAAAAGAATTTAGAAAATAGTGACAATGTAAAGTCCTTACAAAATGAAACACAATTACTTTGTGCAAGTGTTTCATATCATGGAAAGCAGGAAAATACTTTTTTTGGACATAAAGATAGTTGATTTTCACTTAAAAACAAATACTCTATGTATACATCACCATAACACTAGGTAATATTTTGAAAATAATTTCATTTGGTAATATGATAATTTGTGCAAACAGTAGTTTGAATATAATGACAGAAATCGAGGCTAGCACTGGGTGTTTTAAGATTGATTATATATGAGGTATTAATATGTTTAGCAAAATGGTATCACAATGATAAAGGATTTAAGTAGACATTCATGCATTTACATTCAGCATTAGTCATGAATATGTTGTTTGCAGATATGTGCAAAATAGTTCACAAAATGTATTTAAAACACTAAATTTAAAATAAATGCTTCAAAAATTCGTTATTGGAATTAAAATACTTTTATTGTTAGTAATTTTGTTACCTTTATCAGAAAGTCTTTTTATTTGGCCAAGTTAACGTTTTAGTGTTATCAGAATAAATTGCTTGATAGGTTTTAATAAGATAATTTGTATGAAGACATTGATCATTTCTTTCTGTGTTGTCTCAGACACATTGGCGTAGCTAGATAACCAAGGGCCCTGGAGCTAAAAATAAACTAGGGTTCCAACTAAACTATTTAATATAGCTTGTTACATATTTGTTGTGTATTGAACTCTGTGTACTCCAGATTTGTTGGAATCCAGATTTGTCATAATACAGTCGACAAACCAGCCTAAGAATACAGGGGAGTTCCCCGCTAATTTCAAATAAAGGTATTAGAGACTTGTTGGGAATTTCCCTGTATTGTTTCAAATATGTTGCCATTATTAAACATGCGTTCCTGGAATCTGGTTTATTGTACATTCCAAATGTAGGTGAAATTTTCACTAGATAAATTTATAGTTTGTAAGTCAGAGTCCGAGGGCCCTTTGAGCTTGCAGCCCTGGGGCCCTGCCTCATCTAGGCCTTCGGTGGCTACACCACTGCTCATATGCCACTATACGAAACATCCTTTCTACTTGTGTACGGCTAGCCTTCACAGTTATTATACATATTTTGAGGACTTTACTGTAGGGATTTATTTAACAATTACAGGTAGATCATCATCCTGTAAATATTTAAGAATTCCAGGTCTGTAGTGGTGTTTGTACTTGCACTATATGGCAGTAGCTAGCCAGGAATCTCAATTATCATGGAACATGTAGTGGGGTTAACTTCTTCCTTTCTTGTTTATTATTTTTTATTTAACAATCTTGGCATAAAAAATAGCAATAGAAAAACATATATGGATATACAAAAGAGTATTTAAGTATGTGTGTGTACCTTGTAAGATTGAGAAATATTGCTTACATCTTTATGATCATTTTTATTTTTAACTTTTCTACCTTTGTTTTTCATTTTCTTTACATGCTCATCATTTCTTTTGGCACCCATTTTAGGGATTTTATGCACTTGGGTGTAATTTATGTGTCCTGTTAGTTATCACATACTCTGGAGAAACATGGTCCCTGACATTGGGACTAGTCCACAAGCTGAAGGTAGCTCTAAATGCTATGGAAAGAGCTAGGCTGAGCATTTTCTTGCAAGATAAGATCCGAGGAATAGGGATGTTTGGTGGAGAAGCATAGTAATTGATATGGAATCTTAAAGTGGCAGTGGGCTGGTAACATAATGTTGCAGGACCGATTGTCATTGGGGTCGACAAGTCCTAGAATGGACACAACAAACTGGCAGGCACCTTCCGACGCATTGGACTGTTGATCTCATGAAGGCATGTGATCGTGGTTGAGTGGGATCTGTGGTTGAAGTGTAATGGCATACCTTGTGAAAGGCTTATGCCTACTAGTGGAACAGTTACGAATGATGTGATTATGATAATACATAGTATATTTTGAAAAAAAAACTAAATTTCCTTGAAAATGGGCAATGACAGGTTGTTTTTAAGTATCGTGTTCACTTTGACTGGTATGTTGTTGCAGTGGTTAGTGCATTGACTGCTGCACTGGGGGTTGTTGGTTAAATCTTCACTCAGAATAAATATTTATGTGATGAGCCCAAGTATTTATTGTGCAGGTGTATAAAGTATCTATGCAAATATAAATTTATATGTATTTAGGAAGTTTACTAGCCATCTGGTTACCAGGAGATTTTGCCTGATTAATGTCATGAAAGCCAATTAAATAACATGTATGAGTGGCATTTCTTTCCTGTTTAGGCAGTTGATGTCTCTTTTGTTCTTCGATATTCAAGAAAATTTTTGTAAATTATTTCATCTCTGTCTTATATAGCATAATCGTAGTTGAGTTCAGTGTGTTAAACTTAAGCAGTACTATTTTATAGCAGAAGCTAGACATTTCAAAGCAATAGTTTTGAAGCCACCAGTAAAAATTATTATAATGATGTTTTTAGCATCCTACTTCTATTTACATATTGAGTACATATCTCTTATGAGATGCTTGAAGCATATTAGACAGAGTTTTAAAACAATTAGATAAGTGTAAAATTAAGTTAGTGGATAAGTAATTATTGTAATATTTTCAAGTGTACTATTTGTTATTCTAACGAACACTACCATTAGTAAGTGATGTAACTCATTAATATGAACTCAAACATGGGGATTTTGGTAATATTTATTCTGTAGCAATTTGTGAATAAACTGATCTAAGGCTCATTGATATGAAAAAAAAACAATTAGTAACAGTTGTGACCTCTTTAATTTAAAACTAAACTTACTTAATAATTTACCTATGGCTGTTTCGACTGACAACAGTTATCGAAGCATTTATATATAATACTGACACACTTGGAATATAATTTGTGTATATATTTAAAAGTTATAACAAAGATGTATAAAAAAAGTGATTGTAATATGCTGTATGTGTTATTACACAATAAATGACACAATTATTTGGCACAGTTAACATTTTTATTATTTGTTTTTTATTATTATTATTTGAAAACAAATGTTTCATACTATTAAGAGATTTTCCACAAGTATACAATGTATCTAATAATTTGAAATTAAAATTAAATTGTACAATAATATTCATATAATTTTTATTTATTTTTATAGATTGTTTTTTGCATTTTATCATTGGATAGCAAGTTTGGCACGAAGATAATCTGTTTTTAAATGTAATTGAGTTTTGGGTTCTTTTTCTTCCATCACTGTGTTTAATAATTATATAGTTTTAATCTTTTTCTGCTCTTCGTTACACATATTATATTGGTGGAAATAAATAGTTATTGTTAACTGATATATAGCTCAAATAATGAGTTTAGTTTTGAATTTAATTTCACATTTACCATAATTGCCAATGTTACCTACAACATAGTGTATTTTGTTTTAGTGATATCACATTATTAATCTATTAGTTTAAGAGCCAATAGCTGGCTACCAATATATTATACTTGAGGGTTAACATAAAGGTATAAGGTAAATAGTTATTGTTAGATACCTAACGTACACAAGCTTCAGCTGCGCTGGGTTTGCCAGTGTTCCTTAAATGTTATATTGAGGAAACTCACTGTAAAAAAATCCAGATCTGGTCAATTACACAAAGCTAGCCAGCTACTGGCTTTTAGACCATGTATTTCATTGACATGTCTATAAACAGAGCTTAGCTCTACCATTTCCTAGAGGTACTAGAAAGTTTTTTATAACTACTGGCATTGCTTGCGTAAACTTCATTACTATTTCACAGTGAACAATAATTGGGCTGACATAAATAATTAACTAACTATATTTTTAACATTTCTGTTTCAACTTGATGTTTACCATATAATTAGGGAAGTATTGTATAAGATACAAATGCCATTACATGAGATAAAAATAATAGACACAGACATAACAGGTAACCCATTTAAGTAACTAATTTAAATTGGCGGCGCTAATGTCTTCTCCCTCACATATTAGCATAGCTATGCTCGCACATGTGCTTGCTTCATCCACATAAAGCTACTCTTAATTTCATATCCTTTGACGCTGTATACCTACATGCAATGGTTTCTAGAGTCATTATGTAAATAAAAACTATTTACAATCTAATTTATCTATTACAATTAATGCAACAATTACAGGTACGTTTGGAATGCCATAAAATGAAAACCTAAACTCGTTGGTCGTGTTGGTTGAAAGTGCGACTGCCGATCGAGAGGTCCTGGATTTAATTCCACTTTCTATTTTAACTTTCTAATTAACCAAACTTTCTAATTTAGATTTTCTAGTAGTCGCTCGGAGTCTGGATATGTGCCTGGTGTACGGCTTATCGCCTATTCTATAGTGGGACGTAAACGTAACTGATGAAACGTGGGAGTGTTCTACATTCCTCTGCCTACCTCTTCGAGGATTACAGGCGTGATGTTACGTTATTTTTGTAAACATATACAAATTTTTGTTGACTGCTTTTCGTTGACTCGAGTAGATACGATTACAGACCACCATTTTGCATTTGTTTCTTTAATGGTTCGTTCAACATACGACACGTCAGTTACTTACCAATAACTATACTAATTTACTTCACTATTATAATATTTAATACAAACAAAATAAATAAGTTCTTCATTACATCATTGTTCCTACAATTATTTACGAATGGAATGAATCTTTATTCTAAATGTAACATTGAATGAATATGCTAAAAACGATACATTTCTTATCACAGACAGGAAAGAAAAATTAACACAAAGCTAAATATCTATAAATTTAATTTACAATACTTTAGAATTTATGCTTCACTTTGATTCATATTTACAAATTAATATAAGTATATTTAAGTATTATAACCTACACACTGATAATGATAACGCCTCTCTAATATTAATGACACATTTAAAAATAAAATAGTAACATTAAAGTACGTATATTAAAGATATTGATTGAGTTAATAAATTATGCACATTTTAATTCAAAACACTAGAACATAACATTTTTATACTTTATTGTCTGCCCTAATGATGAACATGCATTATGTCCAACATTAAATTATTATTACATATTTAACAAATACAAGTTGTAGTTTTCATATATATATTGATTACGATAAAAATCATTAACGATTACTGTAACTAATGACTAGCTTAATTCTTAAGTTAATCCATTTATTCAAACACAATGTTACATCTAAGAATTTTACATCACGTATTAATGTACTTATATCTTTGAAATGAACACTAATAACACACGCGTATAATAATAGGTGTCCACATGATTTGAAAAGGGGGGTCCGCGGTTGCTATTTGGTATTTTTTACGTAGGCAGTTTTAATGATAAAGGCATCAAAGCGTCATTGAAAATGTAGTTTTAAGTATATTATTTTGATGTAGTATATTAGTCATTATTATCACGTAATATTAGTCCTGCCGTATATATACATTATGGTCATTATGGAGAATAATGAGCACAGCACAGACCATAATCATAATTAACGCGGAAAGTATAATTGTCGTATGTGAACTGTCTACTATTAATTACAAATAAAACATTGTTAATTTACAACATACACTTAATGTAATTTAGTATTCTGTAATATTTACATAAAATTTGCTTAATTAATTACGAACAAATAGATTTTCGAAAACCCGTAAATAAATGAGAATAAGTAAACATTATATCACTAGAATTGATTATATAATAGATGTTGAGGATAAAATGTCTAATAGTTAAACATGTAATACAGACACTAGAAAAATATTTGTTTATGTGTCGGAATTTTTTCATCAACAAGTGCAATATTGTGCGCTAAGAACAATTCTTCATTGAACTACTTTTCTAGACAAGAATTTTCACGTTTACTTTTCTTGGATATGAATACTGGGGATTTCGTGATTTACTATCGTTGAGAAATGGGGAATGATATTAATTCCTTGTTTGCTCATCATTTATATTTTACAAAGTAAATAATGTCTACAAAATACGGCCAATAGATGTTTAAGTATTTTTACTGTAACGTTGTTTGTTCTAATGTTTACAAATGTGTGTAGATACAAATACAATTTAAATACCTATGTTTTATCTAAGCGCATTATTTTAATGCTCTTAATACTTACAAATCTAACAATATCATAACAAATAACATCATTCTACAGTTATTAGTACTTAACGTGTATTGAGATTATATGTATGTTGTATGACTATTGATGTAGTATACCCAGAAATAATTCCTAATTCTAATTTTATCTTTTATGGGTTTAAACTGAAATTTAAAACGAGGCATCACATGCATCAAATGTCTTCAGTTGAATATTTCAATTATAATCAAAAAAGTGTTAGGGATATTTTGTGGGCTCATTTTAATAATACTTAATATCATATATGTATCTTTATATGTTTAACTTCATTTTATATAAAATTGCTGCAACTATAAGTCAATAATAATATACTCGTTTATTAATGTATCTTGCGTCTGTATCAAAAAATTTACATGGCAACTTTCTGAATCAGGTAGGAATGTTGCATTGCAGTTTAAAGACGTGCAGTGAAAGACAACGAGTGAAACACTTATAACTTAAACTATCTTTAAACTAACAAAAACAACTTACAATGCATACAAATAAGTACATTTTGTTCATTTCGTAGGTACTTTTTTCAGAGATTAATAATTTACCAAGCGTTTTTTTAATAATGGTAAATTCAGTTACTATTAAACTGGACTTTGGACTTTCACTACCTTTTTCTGTACTTCTCTTACTATTACAATATATGGTGACGCATATTTATGTAGATATACTTATACCAGTAACTATTTAATTTCTCTCACTGTAGGTACCAATATGTAGAACACGTGTTTAAAATCAATAAAAAACAATACATACATATTGATTCAATATACGTAATTAGCGATATATTTTATATTGTGTAAAATGTGTGAGCTACCGGGCATTCATGAATTGCATCGTATCCTGGCTCAAAACGCTGCGGTCATCGTTGTTACCTCTCACCAGAGATGCTTATTGTAGTGGACGCAATCTTGACTTCGGATAGAGTATTATCGCTTCTGTGTGGTTCTTTCAAGGTATGTCGGACTCGTATTTATTGATCCAAATGTGCAGAATAGAACACGAATCTATTTCAAGAATAAAATGTGATTTATGAGCACATGTTGCCCGTTGAGCCCGTGGCGTACCACGGGCTCGTAAGCCTTGGCAGTTTGCAGCGCGTCATACGAAGGCGGGCGTGCGCGGGTCGAGCGCGGTGCGCACGCGGCGCGCGGCCGGCCCGGGCCACGACCAGCCGCTGTCGCTCAGGGCCACCAGTCACACGGGCCCCGCCCACTCCGCCTCCTGAGATTTAATTTCAAATACAAATAGTTCAATTAAAGCAATCTATATAAAAATAATTTGTAAGTTTTGATTAGTTTTGCACGTAAAGGCATCGAAGTATTAGAAGCGTTTTAAGTCTACAAAATGATGAAGAAAAATGTTACTTGTGAAATGTTAACAGTCTTGGCGTGCATAGGGCTCTGCGGCGCGTTGGCGGCGTTCGCGCTGAAGTACCCGCCGGGCCGCGGCCGCAGGTGCCGATTGTGCATTTCCATCTGCACTATTTTCATGAACTCTATTTGTGCTGCTAACTTTTGAACCTCTTCCTAAAACACGCAAATATTTACGAATGAGTTAACAAAATGCCGAGAATTGATCACAAAGTCAAACATCATTTGATTTTGTGAAATATTTAAAAGCGTAGCTTCAAGGTGAAATTATATTTAAAGATATGTTTTCGAATATGTGCAGTTGAAATCATCCAAACACTGGGATTACTGATATACCTGAACCCTAATATGTATGCAGATATAGGCTCTGTGTTATCTACGCCTCTAATAGTGGTGAGGGACCAAATGATAGATATGGTTTCCCTCTCGGCTTTTCAATCGCTATAACAATACATACCTTGAGTTCTTCGTTCTCTTGGTACAGATCCGGTGGCTCGTCTGGCACCAGACCGATACCGTTCAAGGAGGAAGAGGCGGGAACCCCTCGCGCGCGCGCTCTGCTGTCCCACGTGTCGCCTGTACCGCGGACTACGCGCATCACCTGGAAATGTAATATGTTTAATAACGTCAATGCTATTAATAATCTCAAATAAACCGTAAATAATGTTATAAATTAAGAAAATCATCTAACCCTAACAATTCTGACATTTGGACTGACATTATGTTTATTTCACTGTTATTTCAATTACTGAACATAATTAAGGTTCATGTGCTTAAATAGATATGAAACTTATTGTTTATCTCAAAATATAAAATAGAAAGTTAGATAATTAAATTAAGCAAAAACTTAAATGTCAGGCCCATTGAAATAACGATCTGCGTTATTTAATAATACAAATTGGGTCGGAGAAAAGATAGGTTCCAAGGAGATTTGAACTTGGATCACTGGATTCAGAGTCACCGTGGACCCATTTGAGAAATATATTGAAATATCTCTACTCTTAATACTTGTTTTTATATAAGATATTGATTGTGGTATTTTAATATACCACAATTACGATATTTTAGATACACTGATAAGTTTTAGTGCTATTTATCCGAGCAATTAGTTGGAATTAAGACTGAAGTGTTAAAAATTACTAAATAATTTAAATACACCTGTGAAGCCAAAGAAGATTTAGCTTGTTATCGGGCAATTGGAGACCTTTGTCAAAAACCATAGGCAGAATTAAAAGTTTCCTAAATTTTAATTCCTTATTGCCTACAATATTTCATGCTATTATACACAATTTAATATATCCTCATGAAGTGATTAAGCCTAATTATGTCGAGAGACAATTCATAATAAACGTGATCATAATTATCATTTATCATAATCATATTATCATAATAAACGCTTACATCGTTGCAATGGCAAATATTAGTTTTCTTACAAAATGAAATACACTCAAGGTCAACAACAAACATTACCTACAACTAATTTACCTTTGGTAAGAACACCAGTAGAACTGTTGTAGATGTAGAAAGCTGAGTTCGTATGAAGCCCAGAAGGTATTTTATATCGGGCCCGGCTTGCGGCAGGATTAATAAACTGCAATTAAATTATCAGTTTCAGCAAATTCATTTCAACCATTTGACATCTACCTAACAAAAGTGTGGTTGTCTATAGGTACTTTATTATAAGTTTATTCAATTACAAAAATATAAGTTTTGAGTCTTGTAAATAAAATTATGCCTTGATGAAATATGTTTATTGCTACTGTAAATTTTATCTTTAAATTTTAACTGTTTGATAATTGTTTGTTACTTTTATTTACATATATAATTTTATTATTGTTTCTTAAGAATTTAAATCTAAATTGTCAGAAATTAATTTTCTAATCATTTTTCGAGATACTTAAGACAATGATTCATTCTTACTGGAAGGCGATCATCAAGGAGTTGACGGTAAAAATATTGTATATGGCGAAGGAAATCAGCTTCGCCTCGTTGTATAGGCTTTCAGCATGACGCACGCGGTAGCACACCCTCACGCCCCATAAAAGGAAAAGAATCTCTCCTGAAAAAAAAACCAAATAAAATATGGTCTGACCAATTGTTAGAGTATTATTTATAATACATTGCCAGTGACAGTGCCAGCATTACGTTGATATAAATATACCCAGCCTGCACGCCCAGCCTGTTCTTTATGGCCAAAAACCTCGTTTAGCTAAGTCTATGTCTAGCAATGGACTGAAATAAGCTGTTGAAGAAGATTATTATGATAATTTGTGCCATTGTCCTTTATGCCATTTCTTGAAAATCTTACCTATTGCCAAACTGTGATCCCACCAGTTATATGTACACTGTTTAAACTTCAATCCTCTGTTGTCTGTAATCTGCAACGATAAAACATGGTACAATAACATCGAAATAATTAAAAGCGAGATATGTATTCTAGTTATGTTATTGTGTATTGGGGATATATTAATTTTGTCATATTTATTACGGGTAAGATTTTAGTAAGTACCATACCTATATATTGGAATTAAGGTTTTTGTTAGTATAACTACATGTAGGTATGTATTTTATCATTTTATTAAACATTGAAAGTAAATAACAAAAACGAAGCCTTGAAGAGGATTTTTTCTGAAGTTACGTTACTTACCACTTCAGCATCAGGGGGTGCCGACAGCGTCCAGGTGCCGAGGTATACAAGCATGATGAGCAGAATTGGTGCCATCCATTGTAGTAACTGTTTATCTGTCAACTTCAGTTTGTGAGCGGACTTGACGCGGTAAGTTAGAGACACCCTGGAACAGTAACCGGTATTTAATTTTATCGGCTATAAATATAATCAGGGCCAAAAGAAATACTCGTGAAAAGTAAATGTGCTCATTTGGAGTGGATATAACAAATATTTGTACCAGACATGTATCAAAGAATACCACACGAATCAGAACAAATTAATCACCTCCAAGTCTTCATGAGCAAAGCCGTGTAAGTTATACAAAAGCCCATATGGCGGGTCCATTTCGTAGCGATACAGGAATAACGGTCCAACACGGGAAATATGGCTGCCATCTGTTAAGACAAATCGATATTTATATTACAGGCATGCCCAGTAACGGAAGTAACCTTAGTTTAATTAAATTTTACAATTGTAATTCATTTTCTAAGGGTGTTATGTTTAACTGAACCAGGGTATTCATGTATTAGGTACCTACTTAATACAGAGAGCCTTTAAAATAAGATTACCATAACTGCTATTCATCTTCTATAGGAGTTTTATTTTA
>DWTO01004583.1:0-11422 GCA_018244755.1 Jemadia pseudognetus
ACTTCACGCCTGTAATCCCCGAAGAGGTAGGCAGAGGAATGCAGAACACTCCCACGTTTCACCGGTTACGTTTACGTTTAAAAGTTTCATGCATATAGTTATACCATCTTCACGAAATAGCTATAACTATAAACATAATTCTGGAGCTTTCAATGTAGAGTTAACAAGGGAAAAGGCTGCATCATCATCATCAAAACAATTACTCGTCTATTAAACATGGTTATTTTTTTACTGAGAAAGGTTAAATCTGTAGTTTAATACATACCTACACCAAGGGCTAAAAATTCTATAATAAGCTGGACGAATTTCGTTATCCTCCACTTCTAGTAGAGGCTCAGAGTCTGGATATGTACCCGGTCTATGGCAATAGACTCTCTACCTATTTCATAGTGGTACGTAAACATACCTTCCTGACGAAACGTGGGAGTATACTATACCTACTCTGCCTATCTCTTTCGGGATTACAGGCGTGATGTTACGTTTTCTCCACTGTTATGTCGAGTGACATTCAGTGTTAAAAACGCACTTAACTTGGCCAAGTCAGATATGGTAAATTTTAAATCACTGGAGTATCAGTGCTTCTTGCAAAACATGAATGAAAAATTGCTAATTACATGTACGTAACTATAATACATTTCATTACATGAATTCATAAACTTCAGTTTTTTTTAGTTTCATTTTGAACTGTTTTGTAGTAAGAGTAGATACAAGAGATACAAGAAGATTAATAGTAAGCCTACCATCATTTGATGTTGTTTACGTTAAAGCAACATTTCAAATGTGAAATCTCTTAAATCCTTTACAATAGAGACAGCGAAGTAAAAGGTGCGGTCTACATAGAGTAGGTACCTATTGCGAAAATATTAACTTGTTACAATAGCTAATTTCTTAGCTCGTTTTTTAGTTACTTAGTGTTTTATAATTATGAATACTTATAAAAGGTATAGCTATTGGTAAATGTCATAATAGATTAACGTAAGTAATATATTTGTTGAAACGACAAAATGTTATTATCGTCCACTACAATATTATTGTAAGTAAAATAGAGAGATAAAAGGTAAATAGTATTAGATATATTTGAGTTATTTCCTCGATAGAGAGAAACGTTCACGTTACAGCACCCGGTATTGTTAACATTTTATAAAAGAATGCATTTTCTTTTTTTATTATTATTATCGTTCCTCTTGTTATGAACGTAGACGTTGTTACTATATAAGTCGAATAACAATCGTCGGTGGTTGCTCACCCTCGTCTGTATTTTGTTTGCAGTCGGTCATGAGAGGTAGAAGCCGTCCTTGCCTTTCGCGAAGCCCTAAGCATAAGTCCATCTCACCGCGCGGCGTGTTCCGCGCTTCCATGAATAAAATAAGATAGCACAGGCTGACTCTACCTGTCTCTTTCGCTGCTGCCGATTAAGCGGCGTGCCAAAACGAGAAAGTCGTACATCGGGCAGAAATGCAATAAAACTGTGCGCCTACACGGGAGATGTGTTACTATATCGCAGCTTATAGTTCATCATTGTATTATTTGTTTAGTAGACGGTTTGCGCACGTGTTAATTTCCGTTTAATTTCGGATAATGACGTTGTTTATTTCATTCCAAAATGGAAGGCACTTAATGAAAATATCTCACCGCTCCGTGGGGCTTTCGAGGTTTTTTTTTATTTTTTGAGCTGCATCCATAAGTATTTTAACGCGGTGGCCCGCGGTTGGTTTCATGTATCTTGAAGTGCTCATGTTATAAAAGTATTCAATTTATAATGACAAAGTGTTATTAAATACGTAATAGATAGGATACGCTATAATAGGTAAGTAGGTAGTAGGCAGCTCTATCTAACCACAGAGGAGCAACTGAACTTGACACATTTACACACAGAATAGCAAAACAATTAACTCACTCCAAATATACGTTTGATATTTTTAAGCCATTCGGTGAAAGTGTCCGCCCGATACTACTCCGTTCGGCTAAATACGATTTATTACTGTCAACTGAGTGCGTCCTTCTGTGTACTAGACAGTGATGCTCAAATAAATGTTTTGATTACGAAAGACGAAATTTTAAAATTATATAAGTTAGTTAAAAGTAATATCATGGATATCGGTTGAAATAAACTAGGTAGGTACCTACCTACCTACATATAACCACAAATATATACCTAAATAGTACCATAATATGTAACCTGAACTTCAAGTGCAGGTACAATTTGACTGTAACTACCCTCAGAAAAAGGACTCAAACATGGCATTTTATAAAATTACGTATGCATTGATCTGACCTAATATAACTTTCATGTTATTACCTTAATGAATAGGTGCTAAGCCTAATGCTACACACCCGGCACAAATCCAAATTCCATACCGCTACTAGGAGTTCCAACTAGTAAATTTTAGTAAGAAAAATCCGGTACTACCTGCCCCGGGAATAGAACCCAGAACCTCTCGATCAGCAGTCGCGTCGTTCCACCAACAAACCAGTCACGCAGGCAGTCACTGGACCAAATACTACAGTGTCACATAAGACAGTCAAATTACCTACTTGTTACATTTAACACTAGTCGTACATTAGATAGGTACCTATATGCACTACCTACCTATATCATGATCCATATACGTGAAAACAGACCATTAGCGACCGACAGACAATTCTCTGGTTGACTTCACTAATTGATCAGACTAATTTATATGCTAATTTATCCTATTTCAACGCTGGCCTAACGGTGTGTCGGTGGAAATTTCTAGATTCCTAAGCCTTTTGCACACCGCGCGGCTCTTAATAAAATCGTTGTAGGTATCATTTTGAGTAGTTATATCAGTCTATGCATTCAGTTTGACATTTCACTATTGGACTTTAAAATCATATCGCAATTTTAAAGACTATTTTACTCCGAAAGTTAGACTAAATTGTGCCATTTAGAGGTGGTCGCGCTTAGAATAATGCTAATTACGACTTGATAATAGAACGTAAATGCTACTGAACTGCTACATAGTAATTAATCTTGACAGAAGAGTACCCATATTCTTAAATTGTTATGTTACACTCTATTTACATAGTTTACAAGTGAGAATAAACTTTCACCCAGCCATACCCCGCAAGGGAGCTGGCGTGAGGATATATATGTATGCATACCGTCCATCAGCCGTCGAACCACCGCCATTACACTAAACTGTAGGTACCTACCTACATTAAAAGTCAAACGACGTACTCGTACTTAAGCAGCACGTAAGGCACAGAACGGACTGATTGCGCGTAAATAAATAATGTCAAATGGAAAGAATAATTGAAAAGATTACAATGCCAGTATTAAATGAACACAGGTTTTACAGCGGCACAAGGTGGATAACGGTGAATCAATTCGCAAGCCCTTGATAGTTGGAACGCTTCAGTCACGCCACCGTGTGTGCCATCGGTTGCTAACTCGCCCGACTTTGTGCCGTAACAGAGCTGCTACTGTACATACCTACATACTCGCATGGTTATATAGAGCGACGGTCGCCTATCTATTGACGGTTGCTTATCGATTCACCGTCCCCAATAACCGAATGATTATAAGTCACAGTCCACATAACGAGTAGGTATTACCATTCATTTCTACCTCGATTTCTTCACGACCTTTAAATTAGTACTTATAGCATTACAGACCTGGTATGATTATATAATAACAGTAAGCATCTTTAACGTACCATCACGCCTGTAATCCCCGAAGTGGTAGACAGAGGAGTGTAGTACAATGACACGTTTCACCAATTACATTTATGTACGTCCCACTATTACTAGACACAAGGTCTCCGCCGCGACCTCTTTACTAGTCGGGTCCACCAGTGTACCAACGTACCAACAAACGGAAGTCAAGCCGGCTTACGCATAATTATCGAAAAACTAAATTAGGAAAATCCAATAGTGCCAGACCAGTGCTAGGGATTTAAGCTCAGAACCACCCGATGGGCAGTTGTGCTCGTAGCCAACACGACCGGGGAAGCTGTCTAAACAGTAACTTTAAGTTCAATTAATTATAAAAATTAATTAATTAATAATATTGATTATAGGTAGGTACTTAATTGTCACCAAAGACAGAATAAAAAGAAATTCATGAAAACAGATATTATCAAATAGGAACACATAGGTATACGTAGATTAAAAACTGAAGTAATGCAGTGAAACAAATGTAAGTAGATAGAAATGAGACAGATTTAAATGATAACACGTACCTACATACCTATATAGGAACTGTTTGTAATTGAAACATAAAGGCTGGAAATGTAATTATTAATAATTATTATCCCTGAAGATCGAGTTCCTAATCAATTAATGTAATAGCGGACGATATCTGTTGAATAAATTGCAATTATAGGTAGGTATTATAATATGTCGTGACACCAATTACCTATAACATTTAAGTGAAAACTAATAAGAACTTTGAAAATTGCAAATAAATAAACCAAATCATTTATTTATGTCATTGTAATATGCATTTAACTAAACACAACAATAAATCAACATTAACTTCAACTTTTCATGATGGGAAAGGTCGCTGGAAGAAGGAAGGCTGGAAGAAAGAAGTCGTGGAGTCGTGGTTAGGGAATATCGGAGAATGGACCGGAGAAGCCAGTGCCGCTGAGCTATTCCGCAGAGCTGAAAACACAGACGGCAATAAGAAGCCGATAGCCAACCTTCACTAGCTGGAGAGGCGCTACAAGAATAAGAAGAACATTAAATCACACCTGTATTTCCCTAAAAGAGTAGACAGATAAGCGTAGTCAAGTCCTCCTACTTTTAACTAACATGACATCCACCATATTGTCTTAAATTGCAATACAATAAGTTCAAATGAAATAGTTGTCCAGATCGAATATTATTTTCATTTGCAACATAGTAGGTATCACGCAAACAACATAAAAGTTAGAACAGCATATAATGCCATACCAACATGAATGTTGCAATGTATCAACTTTGTATCAACTCGTCGTTTATCTAAAAGAGACAAACCGTAATAATAATTGCAAGAGAGTTATTGAAAACAAAATTATAGGTACCTGAATTTGGAACTTGTATAAAGTTCGCGGCAATCAAACAGAACAATGTATTAATTCCTAAAATATAGGTATTATTAACGGGGAGAAGCTTCGAATTTACCTCGTACTTTATTCCACTTGTATTCAGTTTATTCAAAGGCGAATAAATTATTATAATATGTAACAAAAAAGTTAGGTCATATCCGTAATTCTCAAAAGGGTAGGCAGAAGAATGTAATAGGTACACTCCTATGTTTCACAGTTTACGTTTATCACTTTAGACAGGGCTCAAATCGAAACTCCGAGCCTCTACTAGAAATTTCATCGAGAAAATGTAAGTTACAAAATCCTATAGTAACCGATCCGAAATCGAACCCTGGACCTACCGCGTTTATAACGACTCGACCAACAAGACAGGCAAATTGCTTTAATGATTATTAACCGATCCGGCATTCGAACTCTGGACCTACCGCGTTTATAACGACTTGACCAACAAGACAGGCAAATTGCTTTAATGATTATTATCATAGCGAAACTGAAGCAATGGCGTAGCCTGGGGGGGGGCAGGGGCGGACCGCCCCGGGCGGCACTTTTTTTCGGGGCGGCAAAAGAGTTGTTCAGGGCGGCAAAAAAATTTTGGTCCTCGAAAAGGCCAAATATCTTTCGACGAGGCGACGTCGTTTTTCTTTTTTTTTGCTTGTCGACATTCTCCGAAGGATAAACATATTATCTTTTGACGCGGCGACGGTGTTCTTCTTTTTTTTGCTTGTCGACATTCTCCGAAGGATAAACATATTATCTATCGACGAGGCGACGGCATTTTTCTTTTTTTTTGGTCGTCGACATTCTCACCAGGCACTACATACAACAGGGGGCGGCAACATTTTCTTCCGCTCCGGGCGGCCGAATCCCACGCTACGCCACTGAACTGATGGCACAATGTCTACTTACATAATAACATACTTATATCTTTGTTTAATTAATGAATGTAATAAATTCGTAAATATTTTGATTTAAATAATCCCTACTAATATTATAAAAATGTGAATGTAAGTTTGTTTGTTACTCTTTCATGCAAAAACTACTGAACCGATCATCATGAAACTTTGTACAAATATCCTTGGACGTATTAGAAGTAACATAGGATAGTTTTAAAGAATTTTTTTTACGAAACATATATATACATATAGTTATTTGTCAAAAAATCTCAAATCTATCTTCTTCAACGCCATCTAGCATTCCAGTAGTGAAGTTCCAACCCTGAGTACTGTATCACCGACGGTCACGTCAATATCCAACCCAATTTACCATACTTTCAGCTGTTTGAAATTTTACCTAAAAGCTAGGTATTTGATTTCTTTCTTTTCTTTGTGAAGCAACATATAGACTACTTTTTATCGTAGAATTCGTATGAGTTCGGTATTTACGCAGGAAAGACTTTGTGACACACTGATTTCCACGCGGACGAAACCGCTGGCATAACTAGTAATTAGTTAAATCAAATTCTACAATTACTTTACGTGTCCATATTCACATAACCTCTTATAACGACCGTGTAAGTAAATACGAATTCAATTTTAACCCGAAAATTAACTCTCAATTCAATTTTCAATTCCGTCTACGTTATTACAAAACTGAGTTTAAATCTGCAGTTAGTGAACGTTGTTAATGAAGACGTGATTCCGTTTATTGATGTTTACTGATATGCTTTGTGAAAAGGTTTTATTTTGTCCGTAGATTCAATGCTTTCCGAACTCCCAATGGGGATGACCGAAATATATATGTAGGTACATGTTTAATTTTATCTTTCACACCGCTTCATTATTAATTATGTAATTTCATTACTACATAAGCACAGGTAACGTTCGAGTGAAATTAATTTATATACATATTTGGTTTGGTTTTTCTTCATATTTTTAAAATATTTAACACGGATGTCTTCTGTTTTTTATTCGCCTAAAAATAGTAGTTTAAGATTAGAGATCACGTTTATTAAAGCGTTTTACGAAAATCACTTTATATTCTGCACTTTGCACACATTTAGTACTTTAGTTAAGTAGTTTCTATTATCAGTTTATTGTTACCGCCTTTTTCAAAGGTGTATTTTAATAATATTAATCGCTTTTTAAATTTTTGTTATTTAAATTACAGCGGACCCGGGAGTCTTAACTGAAAAATAAAGTGTTATAAAACAAATCACAATGTAGAAAAATCCCCAGCCGATGCTTCTCTTCTTTATTCCTGTAATAAAAGTTTGTGCAGAGTTTTCAACTAAAATAAATCAGTTACAGAATTTATTCGATTTTTATATTTTTGTGTTATGTCAAAGTACCAATCTATCTGCTTATTGCGTGACGGACCTGGCGCATAGGTATAATAACAACATGTCTACCATTTACCTACCATTTAATTTAAAGTTATTAGTTTTAAGAAAGTACAATTGTTCGCGATTTTTTTATGGTTCACATAATATATTTTTGCCGTCAATGTTTTTTGATTTCTTCTCTGTAAATAAAATATGTCGTTAATATCGTAAACAATGCAGATGAAGTTACGGTTATCAGCTAGTATATAATAATAATACAAATATTATATAATGTAATAATAGCGTTACAGATCAAGTATTGAAGTGTGAGTATGAACGTTCAATGATTAGAAACAGTTTATAGATGCTACAGATGTATGTACATCACCTACGCTGCGCTTAAACGGTGCCTTTGCGATTCGAAAAACATACGAACATTGTATGGTGTGAATATGGTGGGACCGTAAAGGAGACAAAAAACAAGTGGCCAGTTGATTAGTGCGCCCCAACACGGATCCACGTATATCACGTACAGACTGAGAGTTAAACAGCGTTCGAGGATATATTCCATTCATCCGTTGCTGAATATCGGTCCACATCGTAAAACAAATTTTTTGTTTTTCCAAATATTTCAACAATCGACTACAACTGGCAAAAATAATTCTCGTACACTGGATGTTCTTGCATCGAGTCCCGGTTTATTTGTTAAGCTTTTACACAATTTATTCCGTATATCGATTGCTTTATTGGATAATATCCCGTGTAACAATGCTGCCATGTGAACGTAGCGTTACGTCGTAGCGAGCGCCGCCGCCGCCGTCGGCATTTTCTGTAGCGCTTACGGCAAGCGCTACGCAAGTTATCACCGGGTTTTTCATTATATACGTATCAATCACGTAAAAAACTTTCTACGAGTTAAGGAGAAGAATATTTATGCGAAAATATTTGAAAAACAAACACTCGTCCAGCAAGTAAAAAATTATAGGTACCTATACCTACATAACAATTCGTTTATTCAATACAACCACAAAAACTGTTTTATTGATTGTAGGTATTTAAGTTATAATCAAAAACAATTTCTTTTAAATTTAAATATTACTTACTTTAAATTGGTATCTTTCAATGTCAAAGTTAGATTAAACACTATTTATGTACTAATGAGCATTGTGAACGTACCTCAGTACGTTTTATAGTAGTCCCAATACCGGAAAAACTTGCTAGTATATTAGAATAGACTTGATAATCACAAAAAAGTGAAGCTATTAAAAAAATGAACAACACTTTATTTAATTTTCCAATTCTATTATAATTGATTACTTAAATATCTTTGTAGCTAATTATTACCGCGCCGGGCCATCTGTTTTATAAGTATGTTTTATCTACATACTGTTTTAAAAGCTACTTGCACCTAATAATAAATTATACCTACATAATCTAGACGTAGCACAAAAATAGATAATTATTTTTTGAACTTAATGATTAATTTGTCTTGAACACGTCAATATATACGTTATTTATTTATTTATCTCTGATAGATATACCCATGTCACTTTATCATCTGCATGATTATCAAGAATGGTTAAAACTGATTTGTTTCATTGAAAACTTTGCACTTGTAACCGATCAAACAATTCGCGAAACATAAGAAGAACAAATGTATAGAGAAGTAACATAACAATGGAGCTCCATGTAGTACTTCGCCATGGCCGCAAGCTCACTTCACAACACTGGAAAACTTGTACACAACGCACAGCGCAAACGCACGTGGTGTCCTGAAAGAGAGCATGTTAAAATACACGAAAGTATCATGTATTCGTTTTTATAATGGATTATTGGCATTAGGTAGGTTCTGTTTGTTTTGAATACATTGTCGGAGATGCGACAGTGTGTCGCCGTGACACATGTAAACAAACAGCGTACCGATGTCGAGGACGTGCACTAACTGGGTGGTTAGAAGTGTTTAGGGTACTTACGGATGGATTTGGCACGCACCGTCGCGGGTCGGAACTTCGGTATGTTGGACTGTACCGGCCTGGAAAGCAGCCCGGAGGCGCCATGAGCCCCCCGCTGGACTTCATCTTGTCCGGGGAGTACATGGCACATGACCCCCAAGGGTCGTCCTCCAACTTCAACACCTTGGAGGGTGAGTGATACTGTCGGTCGAAAATTTTGGCGACTTTCTCGTACTTCGGGGTTAAAAAGGCGACGCGTCGCCGCGACCGCTACGTGCGCCGGGTGATGACCGACTGAGCTGGGTACCTCGTGACGTCACCGGCCACGCCCTCGCCCCTCCACAGACCCCTCCTCCTACGACACCTCGCCCTTCTCACGCATGTTTACGTCGCCGCCGGCGGCTCCACGATTAACTGAATTATTTAATTGGTCCATTCACTTCTCGTGTCTGTTACCTTTTCACGCTTCTAACTCCGTAAGGTTGACGGATGGCCCGTAACGCGATTGGCACAAACCCTAATTATATCTCAATCGATAACTAAAAACTAAATTTAGATACAATTATCACCCAATCTTGAAAGTTCATATTCATCTTGATCTCCGGCAGATATTAGTAATTGTCATGAAAATAGTAGTAGGTATTCGTTCCTTTTTTGTTTGTAAATCTACTGGATTTTTTAAAATGTAAACATAGGTATAGGTAAGTAAATCTAAGAAGGTCATTAGAAATATTGAAAACTAAAATCCCGATATTGTTATGGCAGCAATAAAAGGACCTAATAATAAATACCTATATTTAATGGGCATGGGCTATCTATATAAACTCTTATAGAAGGAGCGATTAATAGTACAAGTTACATTAATGTAAACTCGTGCTATAAAAAGTGCTGGCCGAAAAATTGTTACATCATCGTTATAATAGGCGGATCTGTAAATAGTGAACCATACAGTTATGAAAGGGAGACACAATAAGGTCACACAAACATGAAAAATAGTCGACCTTGTGTCTGATAATCTAATCTGAAAATGTGTTTAGTCGCGTGACTGTGCGATATAGGTACCCACATAAATTGAGGCATTGATAACCTTTTATACACTTGGAAGAAACTAACACTGTACCAAATTTTTTCAAAAGACGGTTAACATTTATCGAAGTAAAAATTATCAAGCAATTACTTTTTCTGATAATTCTGATGTTATCTATAAAGTGCTCTATTATTTAAAATTCATTTTACGTTTCACATTTACGATCAAAAGTTTCGCTAAATCGGTTGCTCAATTCTTTAAACCCGTTCTAAAGGCATGAAGGCATAGCCACCGTTCATAAGTTTTAGTATCAAGATATTCTTGTACACAATAGGTATACCTAAGCACTGAACAAGCATCTTCATATATTTCATATAGGTACATACTGGTACCTAGTTATGCAATAAGAACAGACCAACAACTTAAAAAATTATTATGCTTAACGTGAACTACTTATACCTAAGTGTAAATAGAACTGGTGTAATTGTAACACCTATAGTTAAGTAGAATATCAAACTATAATTACCTATAACTTGGCATATCATTAAAGTGTCTAAGTTGGCCCTCACACCTTATTCCACGGTAGGACGTAGCGGTGAAACATTAAGAGTGTATTACACTTCTCTGCCTACTCCGTCGGGGGCGTATCGACGTTATCTAATATACATACATATATGCATGTACGTAATAGTAAAGCAATCTTGTGCCAAAAAATATCTTTCCCTCGTCTAGGTATTTTAATTTTTAGATACAGTATTTGTACTTGGAATTTATCAAAATAGGCGACCAAAATCGCGGGAACGATGGGCCGTTGCTTAATAGGTATTTAATATAAATATCAGAGCGGTCACTGCACCAGTCGTAACGAGATGCACTGCTACCGGGAAACATTGTTTTTATTGTTTAAATAGATTCAAGGATAAAGCTTTCTAGTTTGATATAACAACTACACATTTTAATGCAACGGCCTGCAACGACTTCTTCTTAGATTAGAATCTATATATTAATACGTGATGCAAAAACTTTGGACCCCTTTTTGCGAAAATTGCGCAGACGCAGGAGCATAAAATTTGGCACACTTATAGTTTATGTGTAGGAGAAGTGCAGAACGCTAATATTTTTCAATAAT